>VZUI01082672.1:0-64143 GCA_013401135.1 Cettia cetti
CCCTTCCCTTCCCTTCCCTTCCCTTCCCTTCCCTTCCCTTCCCTTCCCTTCCCTTCCCTTCCCTTCCCTTCCTTCCCCACTCCACATAAGAAGGACAGGAATATTGATGTGTGCCTCAGGGAGAAGTGGAACATGGACTTTTCACACTTTGCATAACCAGATGGAACAGAGAGTGAAAGACTAAAATCTCCCCCAAGCAAGGAATGCCCTTAGGAAGCAAGGAATGCAGAGCTGACAGGTACTAGCTGTCATAAATCCCCACTTCCTTAACTATTGAACCCTGGTATCCTTCAAGTTTTCTCTCATACAGCTTTCAGCCTTAATCTGACCTCCTGCACCCCAGGCCAGTCCTCTTCAAGTGTGTTTTATCTCATTCACTCTACTCTTTTCAACTTGCTCAAGAGCAGTCATGGGCATCACTTGTTTTCATTCATTCTCTAAGTTTTTCTGGATTTAGATTATTTTGCTATTGTAACTAATGCCTTCTTTTGTTCCAACACTCAAACACTCAAACAAAAGGTGAACAGGTAGTAACAGTAAGCACTGTGTGAATGCAAGCAGACAACAGCTTGTTGCTTACTCAGTTTGTACAGGTGCAATCCATAGCTCACAGCTCAATCTATAGCAGAACCCAGTGTTTCTGGAACACCATCTTCCATTTCTTTCCCCAATGAAGCTGTAGGACCTAGGTACATTAGCAGTGTGTGACCTCAGTTTTTTTCAGGACAGTCACTGTGACTCTTTACTCTCACTTATCTTAGCCTGGGAGGAAGTTGAGAGATGATTTGATGTAATTGATTTGATTGTAGTAATTTTTCTTTAAATGACTGACAAATGCATCTCACAACTCCTTGAGTTTACACTAGATTTCATAGTGATCACATAGATGTTAAGACTGTGGGGAAAACAGAAATAATTTCGTAACCCTGGGGTATTGCTGTAATATCCCTACTTAATGTTCTTCTTTGTCTTCTTTGCAGTATAGAAAATGTCTTGTAGAGCAAAGCACCAACCATGTAGTGAAGAGTTCATTTGAAATATTTATCTTCAATATCCAGGATATCTCTGATGGACAACTGTCTACTGCAGAGGAAACCAAGAAAAGGCTTTCATTATGTTCAGCATAAGTGGTGAAATAAAACATTATAAATGTAACACATAGAAAGAGAGGGAAATGCAAGCTTATACAACGTTGCAGTTTTACATTTTCCCCAGCAGTTCAGGTAAGAAAAGTACATTTCCAGCTCTGGGGTCCACTTTTTTTGTACATAGCTGCAGCAACCTCACTCGTGCATCTGGCTGAATTTGCAGGTTACAATAACCTTCCTTTCCCCATTGATACTAGATATGCTAGAATCATTCTAGAGACCCACTTTAACCAAAGGAATCTTTCAAATGAAACAGGTGTTGAAGATAAATCATTTTACTTGACAATTTATATCCCTGTAGCCCTGACTGAAAAAGCTGTATCCAACTGAAAACTAATAAAATTTTACATTCTTTTTATTTTATTATTTTATTGATCCTTGTCTTATAGGATTATTAGTTAATAAATCTGAAGATTTCACTGTTAAAAGAGGATGCTGTGAAAAAAACATTTCTGTTCATCTTAGACAGTGGAAATTTCAATTGAAACTATATTCCTTTCTTTAAAATTCCCATCTCTTCATTCCATCTCTGATCAGTCTCAAGAGCTCACCTCCTTGGCCTGCTCAGAGCTGCTGTCAATGCTTTAATTTCCTCTCAGTACTATAAATACAAACACAGAGTAGAAGGTTGCAATTTCCTTCGACATTAAAGTCACACCCCAGCTTTTTAGCGAAAGTTTATTGGCTGTAAGGGTGTAGTCTCACACTGTGAGGGTGTCCAGTGTTGAAGGGCCAGTGTGATCTGAACAACCCAGTCTCTTATCCCAGCATGGGAGGAGTGCAGGCACTGACTGGGAATACTGGGAAAGCCAAGATGAGCCCTGATGGAGAAGTTGGATAGGACCATCATTGCCTCCACCTCTGCATCACGCAACCTGAAGCACAGAAAGTTGGCACAAGCAGACGAGCTGTGTCCTGTCACAGGGAACAGTGTGACACCAGGATCCAGTGCCTAAGTGTGAGCCAGTCAGATGTGTGTATAAGATAAGAGAGTTGCAGACTACTCACAAGATTTCTTTCCACAGTCCTGCTGAGGAAGCCAATGCTTTTCCAGTTAGACGAGGGGCATGACCTTACATTAGATCCCACCCAAAATTTCTTTGATTTGGCCTGTGTCATGAGCCTGGCCACTGTGTTGTGCAGAAATGCAGCAAAGGCTTTCTTTGATCTACTGCTTGCATGGGAAAGAATTTGAAGGCATTGAACTCTTTGTATAACTGAAGTTTTCTTGGACCAGCCTGAAGGTTTGCTGGGCATAGTTCCTTCCCAGGGGGTTTTCTCTGATGTGAACCAGAACCATCCCAGCTCTAGCTCTAATAACCTAGCATATTTTACTTCCTTCTGTGCTTTGACTTTTAACACAATCACCTTTTTTAGGTCCCAAAGCAGCAGTTGTCTCCCTGCTCAGTAACCCATGGGGCATTTTCAATAGATGAGGTGTCCTTGAGGAAGAGCAGGCCATCCTATTGCCCTCTGGAGTATGTCTAAAATAGAAAAGCTTTAAATACCAGTTTTGAAACTCTTCTGCTGGGCTGGCTTTGGAGATGCTGAAACCATCTCATAGATACCTTAACTATTGCTACAAGTATTCATGAAAATTCTGACTCCTTTTCAGTGTCCTAGGAAAAAAGTAATTTTCATTCAAGAAAACACTGAAGAAATACATAAAATAGATTTAAGTAAATGGGATAAGCGAAGTGTTGAAACTACAAACTTCATGAAATTTGTATTGTGTTTTCAGGTGTCATATAAAAAAATATAACTCAAGAAATGTACTCAAGACACTCTGGCTGCGTTTGAAACTTTAATTTGCATTTTTAAGTAAACTTTAATAGTTTTAAAGATTAAAGGCTACTTTCAGTTTATTCTTTCTTTCTTTTAAAGGGGTTGAATGATCTCCAGGATTCTTATAAAAGTACAGAGTATCAAAATTACTAAATTAAGGAAACTTCCACTATAGTGAAGTAGGAAAGATTTAGTGCATTCCAGCTTTTGAAATAAGTAAGGATACTTCTGGTGAGATACAGGATAAAGTTTCTCCAAAGCTCTTTAACTTGCATTTGGAACTGAACTTTGATTGGAGAAGAAATTAAAGAATTGATCAACACATTTTCCTGTACCAAAGGTAGTCTGAAATTTTGAGATGTCTGTGTAAATGTTTAATCTATAGAATAAGAATATTTTAGCATTTTCAGAGGGGCTGAGACAGACGAGGAAAGAAGTGTGTTTGGATCTTAGGTTTTCACATTATTCAGATAAAAAAAACAACATGAACTGTTTCTCCATATCATATAAAATATGTGACACTCATCCTAAGATGCTTGGAAGGTGTGTGAAGGGAGTATAGATAGTGAGGAGAGGTCAGGAAAGGCATCTAGAGGAAAGAAAGCTGTCAAATGAACAAACTGCATGTGTTTTCTTCTGTGCAGTAAGTGCATATGCTAAGAAACCATGAAAAGAAAGGAAATCTTCCTGCAAGCTTTACGTCTCATATTTGGCTTCAAAGCCAGATTCAAATGTCGGCCAAAGAAAGTACATAAATTCTGGGGCCTGTTCAATGGGAGGTAGTGATTCTTTTCAAAATCATAACTCTGTAACAGAAAACCATCACTCATGGAATGTACTCCTTTTGGTGATAAACATTCTTTCCATCTCTACTGTAAAAAAAGACAAAGAAAAAGACTTAAGCCACGCTGCACTTGCATACATGGAGCCATACCAGAAGTGGAACTATCAACAGCCTCATAGCTAAAGGGTAGCATACTAGTCAAGATTAACTTGATTTGGGTTATTGCTTGGCTATCCTGATAGATTTGCACAAGTAAATTTAAAATATTCTGTTATATTTATTTTGGAATTCCATGTTGAATAAAATCAATTTCTCTAAAAGGAGTGCATTTTGGGAACTATTGTTTTAATCAGATAAGGTTTTTCTTGGCTAAGCCAATGTAACACAATAAGCATGGTAACAATGGTTATCACTACCTATCCTGGTTAGCACCATTGCCACTGTATTTATTGAATTGTTCTTGCTACTTTATGGACTTTTCAGTAGTGCTAGCAGCGAGAAAAATCACCATCCTGCTGCCAGGGTCAACATTCTTTATGGAAATTTGCTTGGCTCCTGTGTGTTAGTACTTGGCACAGGTTTAAGAGTGTTTTCTCCCTGTCTTTACCCTCATGTTTTAACATTTCTGTTGCAAAATCCTCCTAAGAAAAACCATTTGCACTGGGTATCCCCAATCACAGAAAGAAACCTGCAACTGAAGTTTTAAAGAGGTGTATGAAATGCAGGTTAATCAACTGTGAAGAAGGACCCAAGAGTTAGCTACAGGGAAAGGTATGAAGAATTCACAATTCTTTCCAGACAGCTCACACATGTTCACAAAATATAAATCCTTTTGTAATTTTGGAATGTTTCACTTCATAAAATAAATGGATTAGAGACCGGATTAAAAAAAAAACGCAATGCAGAAGTGTGAAGTGACAGCCTCTGTGCTGATGGCTATTTGCTGAAAAGTCCATGGGGATCTTCAGACTGCCATTCTTCACACCTGCCTGCCCCTGAACGGCCTCCTGTGTACTTGGTGGCATGCTAAACTGCTGAGAGTGCTTGAGCAAAGAGATCCCTTCATGGTCCAGCCACAGGCATGGTTATGCCTCAGCTGAAGCTTCCTGGACTGAGGGCACACCCCAAAAGTGTGGCAGAACCTTCCCAGGACTGCTGCATACAATTACTGAAGTCTAAATTCAGGGAGGGCAAGATGTTCCCTGGAGGAAAATCATCATCAGACTTAGCATTCAGAGGAGCTAAAATGCTATATACAGCTAAGAATTAGCTCCCCTATTGTTTCAATTCCATAATGGTACATATATTCATAGCTGTGGTATGTACAGTGCTAGAGATAGACATATATGGTACATTATAGTTCTTTATGCTCACATAATTTGGATGGGTAGCCAACCTAAATACAGCCATGGTAGTTTGGCAGATAGTCATCTAATCTGTCTCAAAATGCAATTTTGGTTTTAAAACTACTTCATTAAAGTGGCATCTTCTGACTCAATGAGCTCATCTTCTGTGGGTGCTTGGTGGCTTAGCTTTTTGCTTTAATGACTGGAGTTCATTTTTGCCAGTTATGCTATGACAGTTCTTCCTGCACTCTGAAGAAGAACTAGTTCTGTAGAAGGAGCCTTTTGGAAAGAAGTTTGTAGCTATCTCAGTAATTTTTTGATAAAATCACAAGTGATTGAAAACCCCTTCACACACCTCATTATCTCTGCAGGTTCAGCTTCCTAATGCAAAAAATAAAACTGTTATTTCTTGCACATGGATCATATGTAAGAAAAAAGCCAAATCAGAACAAAAAAATATAGTAATAAATTATTCACACAAATAAATTACTTACACTCTTGCTCTCTTCCATGACATTTTCATTTGAGAAACTACTCCTCGGCAGGAATGAAGTGATCACAGCCTGTCCTCTGGCTAAAACACCTACAGAACAGCTTTGTGCTCTGCTGTGAGCACCATCAACAAGATTTTAAACAGTGCTCAAAGAAGTGCAGTACGCCGCTGCATAACTCATAGGTGTGCCTACCACAAGTGACAGTGGTGGGCAATTTCTGAGTAAAACTGAGCTTCAAACACGAGCAATCACTTCACACCTGCAGAACAACATAGAGTTGTTCAATAATCAGAAAGGACAAAGAAAACTACCTTGCTTGTATTAAAGCACAGAATACTTTCCAGAACATTTCCGTGAGTTACCATCCTTGAACTGTTCCCTGACCTCACAGTATGCATTGTGTTCCCATCTTTTTTTTACATTGTCAAAGCAATTTCAAAGAAATTTCAACTGAGCAATAATAGCATTTGACCAAATGTAAAATTTAGTGGATTAAGTCTGATCTTCACATTGCTGCAACAAGTCACTGAAGACATTGTAAGCCCATCTTGGGGCAAAATGATACACAGAAATATAAACAATAAAAGTACAAACCTAGAATATATGGAAATATTTTATCATGGGGGATAGGGGTAGATTCTAATGAGATAAAATAAATAAACCAGACAGAAAAATGGGCCAGTAACGATGCTAAGAGTGTAATTGAATGTATAATCCAGGTGACAGCATGACAGAAATAGACTAAGAAACAGATACATACCTAGAAATGCAAGCAACACTCTTGTGCAACTATGTTTGTTGTGTTCCCATGGAGATTTGTGTTCCCCCTGTTAAGAGTCACTACTCACTCCTCTCCTGCAGACATTAAAAACACCTATTACAGACACACATACAAACACTCAATCAAACACCTTTGGTAATAAGCCAAACATATTAACAAGCCAGTGATAGCTGCCCTCAGTAACACACTTTTGTTTCAATAATAAGTCCCAGTGGGAGAGGTAGGCATCCTCAGAGTTTGGACATTTAAATTCTGAGTCCTCTGGATGTCTTATTCAGAGATGAGCATAATAAACAGAGAACTATTTCTGTTTCAGTAGGTTTTGGTTAGGCTCCTGACATCCTGCATGAACAATAATTTTAACTAAAAATCATGAATGGTTATTCTAACTGAAACTCTGCTCCTTTAAAACCTATCTTCAGTCAACTAGCCCACGGAATGTAGTGGAGTTATTTGGATAGGAGTCTCATACAAAAGCTAAGGATTTCTGTTGATCATAGTAAAAGCCCTCAAGAACATGTATGCAGAGAGGATGGGATGTTGTGCTCTAGAGGTACTGCAGAAAGAGTAGCTTAATTAAGGTTCTTTTCCAGATGCTTTCATTCTGCTCTGGTTGATAGGTCTACCTTATCTGTATGTTCCCATTTTGAAGATCAGTTTAGATAGCTGCTTTCTTCTTGTTCCCTATTGATGCTCACAATATTTTTCACTAGCTTTGAGTCAACTTTCTCTTCTCCTTCTCATTAAATGAATAAACAGACTTCTTTAAGGTTCTATCTCTCTGTCCAAACTTGGAACAAAATATGATTTGAGCCCTGCAGCAACAGAAATAGTAGCATTGGGCAAAGTTGCCCTGATGGAAACAGAGATTTTTGACTCAGGTTATTTCAACAGCTCTTTCACTGTCTGAGCAAAAGTTTGATTGTCTCATTTGGTAGATATCAAAACGGAATAAAGATAAGAAAAAATAACCTCTATTCCAGGACTATAAAAATGACTGAAGATTTATCTGTGAGCAGCTTGTTTTTGTAGGTAAAATTCACACAGATGAGCTCTTAACTTGCATTCACAGGATCTGCTTAGTGCTTTAAGCCACAAATTACATTAGTTATTATTGGTGCCAGGTGCCTAGAGAGAAAATGGAACTTTTCCTTCATGATTGTTTAAGAGGCAGAATAACAGACTGGGAACAAACCACTCCACCTCTACTGCTGCAGAGGTTCTGGGTTTTTGGAGGATTGACTTTGGAGCAGCTAACATAGTCATCCACAGTGGAAAAAGAAATGTACTCATAAACCCAAAAAAACCAAGGCAGCTCTTCAGTCTCAATGGGTGGTAGCAAGAGATGGCTCTAAAGGGAAGTAAAATGCTTTAGTTTATTGCAAGAGTACTTTTAATTTCATGCTAAACTGGGATGGAGATGTATACCTAACTAAGGCTGCAGGGATCTGCATTTAGGACAATCTTTGATGAAAGGAAACCAAATCCCAAGCTCAGTGAAGTCAATGGCAAAATTCCCACTGACTTCAATGGGAACAGGAGGTAGCCCAAAGTCATTAGAGAATTACTAGGAAGCTAAATTTATTTAAATGCAGATATTACAAACTTCTGTTTGAGATGGCTTGTCATAGAAATGATTCCAGTAATAACAAGAGCTGACTTTGATATTTCCATTTTAGCAAAAGTGTTAGACAGCTACTCAGCTCAAAATGTGCTTAAGTCATTAAAAAAACCAGGATACCACACCCAGTTTATAAAGCACAGATTCTTAATGAAGCCACTTTTTAAAGAGCTCAGACTGATTTTCACAGAAGGACTAGTTGCTAGAAAGCATCTAGGCGTGATTATAGACAGGGGTTTTTTTGCAAAATGTATATTTTAAATCAGAAGACAGTAGTTTGTTGTTGCTGTTCTCACACAACTCATTGTGTTGCTGTTGCTGCTGGCTTTGCATGTTGCTTGTAAACAATGGGGAAAGATCCAAAACTTCTAATTAATAAACTGTTGTTAAGATTAAAAGCAGCGTAAGTTCAGTGTTATGTGTCCCTGAAAGGATGGACAGCTTAGTCCCTCACTCTTACCACAGGCTGTAAAAGGCACAGTATGTGATGTAGCTTGCCTAGAGCACCCATTTTTAGTTTGACACATAAGCCTGCTGGTGGTGAACCACCATCAGTGATGACTGATAAATAGTCCATAAATAGTTCAATAGATAGTAAAGCTCTTGCAAAAGTAGGACTGCTTCCTGAAAAGATGTCACAAGGACATCTGTGCAACCCCTCCAGAAACAACTCCCTTTTTGGGCTTCAGGGTTTTTGTTTAGCTTTTCAATTTTTCATATATTTCCCCAGCCAAAGTACAGATTAAAGTAATTTCAGGACTGCAATTTGAGGGATGCCATAACACTAAATTACACCCACTTAAATAATTACGTCTCTTTAGCTACAAATGATAAAATAAGCGTATCATGTTTAGTGTACTTACTTAGCATGAAGTCATATAGCAGTTTGCATGCAGAGGCTTTCCCAAAGTAGCAGAGGGAAAAGAGTCCTTCTGGAAACCTTTACTATTGCACTAACATATTTGATTGTGGGAAACAATAACTCAAATGAGCCAAAGGTTATGGTAGAAATAGAAATGTAGTCAAATGGGAATAAAAGCTGCATCTAGAAGGACAAGTTTCAATCAGCGTACTTTATTCTCCTTCTTAACATCCATTAATTGTTAAGTGGAACATGGCGCTAAAGTTATTGTCTTCTTCTGTTAGCTTTACGAACTTCTCTTTCCACACTTGCCCTCTCAGAACATATACAGCTAATGAAACTTTATTTTTAATGTCCTTATTCAAGTGAGCTAAAAGAAAACAGAAAACATGTGAGATAAGGGGGAAGTAGACACTGTAGCAGGGGCTAAGAAAGAGAACAATTCAGCAGCCAAAAAACCCTACTCTACAACAGGCAGTCAGGACTTCCTCAAACTTTATTATTTGGCCCAAGGATAAGAAAGAATATTTTTACTCTTATAGGGACTAACCAAAAAACCATCAGAAGTCCCACCTGTTGCTGTTTTAATCCACAGCACAGAATATATCTGTCCCTGGCTCTCCTGTGTGTCCAGTCCATGGAAGATCCCAGCTGTAGTTGTGTTTATCCCTGAAGCCAGAGCTGTTTTATCTAGCTTGCTGCTGCTCACACTTTGGGAGTTGCCTGCCCAAAAGGTGGCCATGCACATCATCACAAATAACTGTCTTGCTCCTCCCTGGCTGCTGCACACCTGGCTGCTGTGTAAAACATATTAGAAGATATATCAGAAAACAAAGGGAAGAGAATACTGGAAAAGTATTGATTGTTTGATCCTTAGGAACAGCTAACTCCCCTGGCATATTGCAGTGCTAGACATATATCACAGTCTAAATGTGGCTCTGAATTTGAATCTGAATCTGAATTCCAATTGGGCCAAAATGCAGTTTGCATAAGTATTTATGTTGAGTCATTTTAGTGATAGACTTTTTGCTGAAATTTAGGAGGAAAACTTGAGTCCATTTCCTCAAAACTGCTTTTGGCTTCTGCAATCCTAGTCTGGAGCAACATCCTCGTTTAAGACCTATAGACCCAGGTAAATGGCTGAAGCCTGTGCCAATCCACAGGGCCCTTTATGCCAGATTTTCCCCAAGCATATCTGCAGGATCAGGCCATGCACAAAAACAGCTGGAGCAAAATGTTTCTGTCTTTTCTCCTATGCTTAGATCAGCAAGGGTTTGAGAAAGACACAGCTATGGTCCTTGCCTGGAGGGGAATGACAAGTCAAAGCAGACGTGAGAAAACTGAAATTTGGGGGCACTAAGGGTAGCTTCAATTTACATGTTGCTTAAATGCATGCTGGTTAATTATCATGGGGAGAGTGAGAGAGGGATCAGGCATGGCCATGTGGCTCAGTGGTTACACACTGCCCCAGGAGGTAGGGGTGCAGTGCCACTGCAAGCAGGGTATGGCTATTAACAGCAGCTGTGGAGCTGACAGGACTATCGGACACCATCAGCAGCTGACAGGGTACTGGGGAATACATTTCATCCTGGGAATAACCACATGGCCATGTTTCCCAAACCAAGTGAAAAAACAATAAGAACAAACAAAAAAAAGACTAAATATTTCTCTTTGTCCCCCTTCCACAAGGTTTTAAACTCTTGGATTTGAAAAAGAAAAGATAAAACAATTTGGTCTCAAGAAGAATGAAAACAATGTTGGAAAACGTTTGCCCAGCTCTGCCTAATGTCCTGGAGACAAAGGTTCTCTGCAGAAATGGGAGTGACTGGGCAGGAAAAGAAGGGACACATCTACCAAACCAAGCAGACTGCAGGTGAACACGCCTAAAAATGCCACTGGCATGCCTTTCCAGGAAAATGGTGGAATGTCAAAACCGTGGGTTACAGAGGAGGGGGATGCTGACTCAGCACAAAAGCCTTTGTGGTTCATGAGCAAGGTGGCATCCTCTGAAGATACCTCCCCTGAGGATCATAACAGAGCTTGGGCAGCAGAGGAGCCCAGGAGCTGGCAGACAGCAGGCTTTCAGGCAATACTGATTCTGGATTCAAGGAGGCAGGTCTTTGAAAGTCCAGTACTGAAGTCCTACAACCATTTAAAATATCATCTAAAGGCATGGTCTTAAAGAAAATATCATAAATGCATAAAGTATAGTTAACATGAGATTTTAAAGAAGATAGGGTTGTAGTTACAAAAATCTATATTTTCCACATAATTCAGTGCATCTTATCTGTTATCTTCAGTGAACTTCACAGAGTCTTTCTGTGATTAACAGCATTTCCAGATACAGGGTAATTACTACTATACTTTGTGACTGGTGAACAAGCAGCAGAGAAATATTCATACAATTTTTATGCAGTTCATCACCAGCAAAGCGATATACTAAGCCCTTTTTTTAACAATAACCTGACTCTGTTTCTACAGGTAGTAACCCTCAATAATCATGATTAGTTACATTTTTCGATTCGTTACTTCAGTCATCTTAATACCATTATATCTACTGTAAAAAAGTATCTTGGATAGTGCATAGACACCCTCCAGACCTCACACAGGTTTGCTTCTGCTGTGAGTCAGGGATATAGATACTGGAAAGAGATGCTAGATATAGATATGATAGGCATGGACACAACTGAAACCAGAAGCCAGAGGAAATATATCCCAGCATGCAGAAAACATACTGCATGTGTTTCAAATCTTATCTTTCTCATGAAGTCAGTCTACTCTCTCACACACACACATTAATTTGGTCTAAAAGTCTGCAAAGGGAAGAGATGTGCTGCTGCCAGCATTCCTGACAGGGTTCCAGCCATGCCAGGATTGCCTGACTTCCCACATAATAGCTCTGACAGACTGCTGCCAGGAAGTTCAGCATTAGCACACTGCTATGGAGAGTTTTGCAGTCATGACTGTAGAAAAGAAATGGGAGAGCCACTGTGATCAACGTGTGTTTCCCCTATGACATATTTGCATGCCCACTAGCACTCCTTTAGCAAAGGTTGTGTCAGTTATGAAGTCAGTCATGGAATAGGACAGCATATAGGGTAGTCTCCCCTGGAGCATATATTCCTTTCAATTTCTAGACATAGTTCACAATGTCCTTAAAATTCCTTTCATGAAGACATATGCAGAATATATGAAGGTGATAGGTAATACACAGCTGGGATAATTCCTCCTGTATTGTGCCTTGCTTCTTCATTCTGTTTGAACCACCATGTAAGATTGTAGCTTAGCAGACATATTTTGCTTTGATCTGATTTTAGATTTTCCTCTGAGCTGCTCAGATACTAGCTGCTGTTCATAACACAGCTCATGATCCATTAGTAGGGGCAGCTGTGGAGTTTTCTGGTCCTTTCCCTCTCACCTCTGGGTATTTACAGTGTGTGAGGCTGGGCTTAGATTTTTACTGAGATTTTTTTCTTAGAATTTTTGAGGGTTTCTCCAGCAGCTTATTCTGATTCTGCAAAGGGGTGAAGGATGTCCCAGACCATTTTGAATCATGTCCTACTGCTCTAAACTTTGAGAGTCCCATCACCATGGATCCTGTGGGGTCATAGTACACAGCATCCATGCAGGCCTCATTGTGCTTGAAATATGGCCACACTTGTCTTGGTTAAGAAGACATAGTTAAGAGCATGTATTCTGAGTGTAACACCTTAGACTTCCTAAGAGAGTTTTAAAGGAAGATAAAATACAAATTTACAGCTAAACAACAGATATTCTGTGACACGTACCACCTCCTTCCTTCATGCATTCAAGAATATGTTTAAACAATTGTATATAGGAGGATCTAACAAAAAGTGAAGTCATTCATACTGCTCAGAGGAATTCTAGGTAGGAAGAAAATAGAAACAGATTTGAGAAACCACTTGTTGAAGCAGGTTTTTACAGATACACTTAAAATGTGGTACAGGGCTTTGCTTCACATTTATTTGTGAGGGCTTGATGCCTGTTCTCACCTGTCTATTCACTGAATCCCTATCACTTGGTAATAAGAACCACAACATCTTATGCTTATAAACATTGCAAGTCTCGAGATAACTTCCTTCTGAATTCCCTGAAGCCTCATCTAAAACAGTTCAGTTGTTACCCCTTACACAAGTGCAGTATTTATAGAGGGTTTTTTTTTGTTGTTGTTCTTTGCAATCTACCTTCAAAATCACACCAGCCAGCACATCTAGCAGGGTAAAGAAAATGTCTGATTTCTGTGCATGGATTGTTATACAACCCAAACAGTTGTCTGTTTTGTGGCAGCCATTTAAAAACAAGGAGTGAATAAGAGAAGTAAAAACACAAGGAAACTACAGGATGTGATTCATAAAGATCCCACATCTCCTCTATATGCTCATATGGTCTTCTTTGAAAAAATAAATAAAAGGTTTTGTTGTTTAGCAGTGTTCCAGTAAGTAACACACATGCCAGAGAACAAGCAAGCTCAAAACAATGAGCTAAAATTAGAAGAGGCAGATTCAGCATCTGAAGTCACAAATACACACACACTAACTTTATAATGTGAAGGCATCTGGAAGAAATATAGTCTGGGTGCTGGCATAAGGACTGTAGCTCTGAAGATTTTTCCATCAGCTACAAGCTCTTCATGGATCCTCTAACAACACTTTTAATCCTATCTGTGAAAAGAGGCAATGACTGGCCTGCTTCTGTGGCTGTTGTATGAAACCCTGGGTGTTTACAAGGATCTTGGATTTTCATGTTGAGTGCCACTGAAATAAAATTATTTCTTCAAACCACTCAGCTGTAAAAATTTCTCAAAAGTGATTCACTTTGAGCCACTTTGCTGTTCAGAGTAGGTCAATTTCTGACTGAAATGGAAGACAAATAGACATTGTGTACACTAGTACTGACCATCTGTCAGCTCTTCAGTATCAATAAAACCTTTTTCTCACAGATTTTTCTCCTAACTTAAAAAAACCACAAAGTTCTATACAGCAGATGCTTGCTAGCCATGATCCATTCTCAGCAGACCTTACCAGCTCAGTCCATAAACTGCTTATATTCCCATAGGAATCATAGAAGATATGTTCACCAGCAGCAAGAAGCATCAAGTTCTGCTAAGAGCCTACAACCAGGACTGCTCTTCCATGATGTGCCATCAAGCAGTAACCAAAGAAAGAGTTACTTACATCTACAGTGGAGAAAAGGACAGCAACCATGGCTATGGATGAATTTTGATATTACAAAGAGGATTCAGGTGGAGCTGTCTAATCCCACTCTAGATTTACATTTCTGATTCAGATACAGGCTTTAAAGGTGATAACATGAGCTATTGTAGGTCAACAAACATGGAAAGATTTCATTGCAAGACCACATTGCACTGTGATGATGCTTCTCATGAAATAATTTGTTGGACATTTTTAAGGAGTACACATATTCATTTTTGAAGTTTTTCAGCACTTTTTTTTGGTTTTTTTTACAGCATGTTGCTGCATTTAAATTATTGTTAAATTCTGTATTCGACTTCCAGTTCACCCACTCCAGGCAGTAGCTCAAAAGGAGCCAGGACTGGTTCTTTCTGGCTCAAGTGGAAGAGACAGAACTGCTACACATCAGATGAAGTGATAATACACATTTACATTTCAGCTAACATAATGTATATATCTCTATAACAATTTTGAAGGGAGAAGGAGAGGTAGCTGAGAATTAGAGAAATCAAGTGCAGGATTATTTATGGCTTTGTTTTCTAAGTATCAGTTGTTATTTTTTCCTGCCATATTCAGTAGGTAGAACAAATAATCGTCTAATTTATCCCTGTTTGTAGGTCAAATTAACAAGACTAGGTTAATTATATACTAGATACTAGATTATCTACAAGTGTTCCAATAAGGTTTTCAAGACTAGATTACCTCAAATACAGAGAAAAATGTTAGACTTTCAGTGGTTGTGTTGCCTAACTGGTTGTGTTGCCCGAGTTGAAGAGCAGAATTTAGACAATGAATAGAAAGTTGAGAAGAAAGTATTAAAAATGATGGCAGTTATCTTCCTAATCTTTGTTCCTGTGTAGAGTCTGGCAGAATTGCATGCAGTTAGGCTGAGCCACTGTCACAGCTAGTGCAGATTCTCTGAGTGTGGAAAACAAACCTGTGCTTCCTTGGGGCAACATAAATATTTGTAATGTACATTTTTACCCTGATTGATTGATTGATTTTTTTTTTGATAACAACTAATAACTTTATCACAGACTAATCTTTAAATTAATTAGATAGCTAAAGAATGATGCATTCAAATTCTATAACCATCTGAATGGTGTAAAATTATGTTGTTTGTACATAAAATATACCACAAGAGAGGTAATTTAGGATCTTACCAGGAATGTTTTATTCAGTTATTAACAATCTGTGAAGACATTCATGTGACAGCCATAACAGACTGGGTATTTTCCAGTGATATGTGGATGGAGAAGTTCAGCCAGAAGCAGCATACAAGCTAAGAATATAAATTTTGCACAAAATCCTGGATCCATGCCCTTACTCAGCTTCTAGTAAAGTACAGAATTTCATTTTGGGTTTTTGTTGAACCTGTTCCCTTTCACAGGCAACCCCAGAAAAGGAATTATGAACAAGAATTGTGAAACCCTATTTTACAAGTTTCCAGGAGGCCTGTATGAATAAAGTACTGTACCTGAGCACTGTGACAGTAAAGGTAAAAACTAAATTTTTCTCTTTAAAAAGAAACAAACAAATAAAAAAAAAGTATTTCTAGCATACAAAAATCAAACTTCATAATTTTAATATCCTTCTCCTTTTATTTGTCAAGGAAAAGAGAAGGAAATAAAGGAGAAGAGCAGTGGCTCAGCACATATTCACTCAGCTTTATTTACCCTTTTTGACAAAAAGCTGTCCAACTCTTGCTACTCCTTTGAAAGCTGCCAATGGAAAGAAAGATTTTTTCTGGGGAGGAGGATCTCCAGGGGAAGCAGTGAAAAAACATGAGAGGGGGAATCTGAAGGAATTCACTCCCACCCATCTACAGGAGATTCCTAGATGCATTGTTAGTCTGAAGGTTTCAAAAAACCCACTCCACTTCTCAAAGGCAAGGTCAATTCTGGCAGGTTGATTTTAAAGCAGCAATGGTGTCTAGCTGGACTCTCTCACAAGGTTGGAATGTTAGAAGTGGACCCAGGAGAGAGGATTTAATGTACAAAATGCAGGTGAGGCAGCTAGAAAGACATGATGAATGCAATTTATCACAGGGCTCTGCAATTTATCACAATGGAATCACACGAAACAAGCAAAACAGAGAAGTAGATAGATAGACTGGATAGGCTGAGATTCTCTGTGCATGGAATGTCTTTGAAATATGCCAAGGAAATCACATGTTACATGTTCAGATTTTCAAGCAGTCTTTTACTGATGGAATAGATCTGTGTGTTTCTAGGTTTGGGGTCCTTTCCCCCAGAAAAGAAAAAGATGTGCTATTCTGAAGAATTAAAAGAAGCTAAAATTATAGGATGCTGTTTTGCTTCACTTTGGTTTTAATCGCCTTCTGGAGCAGCCCTGGATACGTGCCAGGAGGTAGGGGTTTCCATGTGCAAACAAAGAGCCTGCACTTCCCAGCTACCCTCCTCTCTGCTCAGTTTTCACGTTCAGGTGCATGAAGGTCCACACACAGAAGCAATTTCAATCTGTGAGCTATTTTTCACAATGTGCAAGTGATCAAAATGTGCTTACAGCAAACACACTCCTTCCTCACTCCCGTGCTTTTGTGGGTGCCTTTCTCAAAACAGGTCTGCTCTATCAAGGTAACAACTCCAAGTTTTACAGGAGCAGTGCTGGAGCAATAGCAGCTCTGCTGCAGAGCATTGGTGCAGAGTGCTGGGTATTCCCCACCGCCCACAAAGCAGGGGCCTTGCAGCTTTCAAAACAGTGCATGTACTATTTAAATTGCTTCTCTGGGAGGAGAATTATGTGTTCTGCAACGCCTCAGGACAATGAGCCAAAGGAACTATAGAATATGAGCTTGGTGTTAGAGCTGGAGCTCTGCAATGCTCTGCTTTGTGTGTGTTTTAGTCTGCTATGTAACATTACTTTTACATTAACATTTGTGGTTCCTTTTTTATGCGCTCCAGCTTCACCATGCTCCCCCCTTTATATCTGAACAGTCAGACTCCTATGATCCAACCAGGGTGGCATGTTCAAAGCTCCATTTCTTTTTCACACTGATTAAAAAATAAAACAGGCAAAAAAAAAAACTCCTCAGAGTATTGAACGAGCTTACTCCAAATAGCTTTTATTAACACTAGGACAAGACTATAGCCAAAGAATTATACAAAACACAAAACAAAAGGCATTTCAACAACTTGGTTGAAGACTATTCCACGCCAATCCAATGCTCATATATCTATAATCAACAAAATTCTGGAGCACAATATTACTTAACATTACTAATTGGATAATTGCAGATACAAAAATGTATCAGGAATAATAACAATGGTTCCTTTTACTCTTATGGAAAAATTACTATTGACCTTTAAAAATGTTGCCCTTTGGGTCAGTCCCACTGATGCTTTATCCCTTAGAATCTGCTCTGCCTGGAAAGACAAATTACAGATAAACTTTCAGAGCTCTGAGCAAAAGGACTGTTTTTTTATCATGGAAACAGATAGCAACATCAATTTCCCAAGAAAAAAATAGACATTTCAGCTGTGTATCCCTAGACCAAAAACTCAATCTTGTAAAAACCTATGGCAGTAAGCTTGCTTTGAAAGCCTTAGTTATGACTTCACCAGGTATTGCTTTATGCTTTCCTACTGCATCCTAACTTGGAATATTAAGCCAATCATAAAATTTAAAATAGTAGTAAACTAAGCAGCAAGAGACATGAGTATGAACCTGTTCCCCTAACACATGACGTATACACACTCATGAAGCCAGTAGAATAGATCCAGCAGAGCAAATTTCCTTTCAGACAGACTTTTCCAGAAGCAGAACTGGCACTTTATATCAGAAAAAGGTATGTGTGGTCAAGCTCAGATCTTTTACCTGGGCTTTTTTTACAGTTTCATGTGGCTGAGTGCAGAGTTCAGGTTCCTCCTCTAGCTGCCTAGGGGCATTGAAGTGGTCTTTGAATCAGGACATGCTATGGCTCTGCTACTGCAAAAATGCCTCTGGCCATGCAGGTGTACCATCAAAAGGGGGAATGTGTGGAGATCCTGGCACAGAATCCCTCTGGCCACACAGAACCAGTGCCACTTGCTTGCATGCATCACTTGTCTTTAGACCAATCTCAGAGAAGCATGTCTTTGTCATAAATCACAGCCCTTATAAATGACAGCCCAACTCACAGTGTGCTAATTGACATACACAGAGCAGTATCTTTGATGGTGCAGAACAATTTATATTTTGCTGTAATCTATGCTAACATGCTGAAACACAGAGCATGGCACTGGAGGATTGTGCAGAAGAGACGTAACTGAGAGTTGCTGGATCATCCATCCCTTTTGGTCTTCACTTTCTGTGGTGTGTGATTTACTAGTGATTAGAACTGAGCTAGTAACAAGATCTCATGGGACAAAACCCTTTCAGATCAAGTGAAAAAATGACATTGTTAAAATCAAAATGGGTTTCTTTTGAGGTTAGAGAGGAATTTAAGTTTCACAATTTCTTTTTTTAACAGTCAGCAGACAGCCATCTAAATAGTACTCTTAAAATACTGCTGCAGTTTGGATCTGTTACAAAAATGAAGCATTTAATTGCTGAGAGAAGTGACAAAGATAAGCGATTCTAATTCCCACACCAAGGGCAGGGGAATCTGTCAGAAAACAGACTTTTTTTTTGATAGTTTTCTATGTGTTACAAGGGTGAATTCAATTACAGGTACAAAAACAAAGCAAGTGACAGGACAAAGAAAGACCTTAAAAAATAATTTAGAACCCAAATTCCTTCAAATCCAGGATGAAAAGCAGGTAGCAGAAACTTGATTTAAGAGAGACCCTTTCCTGGCAGGTTCCACACACCACATCCCCACCTCCCCAGGTACATATTCTGTTTTACTTCCATATGGAGTCTGTAAAAAAAAAAAAAAATATATATATATATATATATATATATATGCAACAGTTCACAAAGTTCTATTGTGACCTTTAAAAATAAAATAACCATGCTTCTGGAAAGGCCACTATTAGAGAAGAAAAAAATTCCCCTATCAGTCATGTTATGAAGTGTCTGCTGGGGGCTGAGAACGTCTTAGGCAAATGCACAGTGCACATATCAGTACACACAGCAGCTGCTGCTGCTGCTGCTGCTTACGAGAGAAAATAGCCAGGTTCACATCTGCATGAGTGTGGCCATGCTGGTGGGACAGAGGAGGCATTTCCCAAAGAATAAATGCTTGCTGAGAACCTCCTTGCCCCTGCAAGAGAATAGGAGTTAGTTGTTTTACAGCCACCAGTGCCTTTGGAAAAGTTCCCTCTAATTCTTCGTCCCAGACACATTGCCCCGAAAGTGTCCTGCTGTCTGTCTACAAAAATTAGCCAGTCTCTACATTCTTGTTCTCTACAGGACCTCTGGTGTTGGCTGCAGCAAAACCTTTCTAATATTTCATCTCCGGTTATGACTCTCAGCTTTTCAGAGAGGCTGCTCTTAGATAAGACACCAACTAAAATACCACATACTCTAGAGAGGGGTTTGTTTTGCCACTTATATTCAGCCTGCAGCATGTTGTTGACTTTTTTTTGCAAAGTAAAGGCATAGCCGTCTTTATTTGCATAACGTTTTCTGTTTCTTTTATGATGTTTATTTAAGATAGCTTAATGATTTTACTTTTCTCTGATGTACTTGCTTGGAATTAGTTGCTTCATTTGCACAGAAAGAAAAATTAGGAAGGTAAATGATTAAAAAGAAGAGAATAATTCTGTCATCTTTACACTGGCAAAATTCCCATGAACTTTGATTACCCACTAGAAATGTTGCCTGAAAAGAGATCATATAATCAAGCTGCAAATTATATTAAAACCAAATGAGCGTATGAAGAATTCCTCCACACAGTCCAAAAATGAAGTGCAAGACACTCAAGAAGGTTTCAGCAGTTCTGAGATTTGCTGTTCATCACTGTTCTTACTGCACCCCAGGTAAGAGCCTTAAGCTGGATAAAATTCTTTTCTTGATCTCCTGAGTCATGTCTCTTTTTAGTTTTCAGTATGTACTACGAACTGAAGGACCTAAGAATACAAGAAAGGTACAAGAAAAGCATAGTGATACCAGAACAGCTCCACTGAGCTTAATACTTAGTTCCTAAATCTAGAGAAGAAAATGAACTGGAGCAAGAACGTTAGTGGCACTTGCTGCTGAGGAATCTCTCTCTCTGGTGGTTGGTGACTGGTGCAGGGGCAGAGCGCAGATCACTTCAGGATTCCCCATGAGACAAAGATTTGCTGCTGATGGCAATGGCAGCCTGGGGAGGAAGTGCTGTGGGATGTCCTTCTGCCTGCCTGCCTGCAGCTTTCGTGCCACCAGGACCAGGCTGAGGGTCACCCTGGCTCTGAGTGCTCCCCGCCGCCTCCTCAGCTTCATCTTCCCCATGGCATCACACACTGAAACCACCCTCATCCCATCTTGTTTATGTATTTCAGATCAGTTTTAGATGTAATCTAAGCTCAGACATAGATATTTTGGCAGCCAACTTGAAATATCTGGGACTGAATTTTCAGAGGTGTCAATCTCTCTAGCCTAGTGGAAAAGGTCTGTGGGAGACATGAGACTTTGATGTCTCCTCAAAAATCTGAATTTTTACATTTGAAACACACAATTCATGCATCTTTCTGAAATTCTTGCAATCTGCTGTTGGATCCAGTTAAAACTGGACATTTTTAAGAGTGTCCATGTGAATATTTCCCTAGAACTATGACTAAAATTGCTGGAAGATATTTTAACTCCAGTCCATGGGGAGCTATTGACGGTAATAAAAAAATACTGTGAGAAGAAAACAGCAGCAAGTGAAACTGCCCTCTCAGAAAGCCCAGGTCTACTTTGAAGGAAGTGTTGACATTCACCATAAGACTCAATCATTTCCCAGAGGGCTGTAAGATGCCTTGGAATGACATAATCAAAAAGCAATGGTGTTCTTGACTTAAAGGGGTAAAGAAAAGCAGGGCCTGATTCATCTGCCATCGAAATCAAAGAGGACTTTGCTATTGACTTCAGTCAGAACGGAGCTCTGGAGGCAATCTGTGTGCAGTTTATTAGCACACTTTTTTTATCCAAACGATCCTAGCTTCAGCCAACGGCATGACTAGATATCTGCCTGGGACTGCATCTGTACAAATGTATAAGTGTGAGTTTATAATGTGGTTTAATTCAAATTATTCTGGCATTTTAAAAGCATTTCCAGCTAAAAAAGACAGCTTTAGCTGATTTGCACCCCAGAAGACAGATTTAGATTGGAAAAGCTTGTAACTCACATTTCAGGTTGCAATTCATATACAAGTTCATGCATGCTAAGGACACAAACAGATTTTAGGGTTAATTTTAAAATGATGTTACTATGCACTCAATTAAAATTTTGCAGCCGTGATTTCAAAATGTGAAAAGCTCTACAAATTACCAAACTCATCAGCTATAGCCCTTGGTTTCCTCGAAGGGAAATTTCTTTCATGACCGT
Organism: Cettia cetti; assembly: GCA_013401135.1. NCBI lineage: Eukaryota > Metazoa > Chordata > Aves > Passeriformes > Sylviidae > Cettia > Cettia cetti. The sequence continues at coordinate 21,488 of VZUI01082672.1, forward strand.
AACAAAATCACAGTAAATGGCAAGTAAGATTGCCATCAGGAGTCTGCTGAAAATGCAGGAGGAACTCCTGATTGCTTTAGTCGTGTGAACAACCCCTTCAGAACAGCCCAGTCAGGCAAGGTGGCTTACACCAGGAGTTAATTTAGCCTGCTGGGACTCTTTGCATTACTAAAATGAGCATGGTTTTGGCTTGTAAATGGGGGGTAGAATTTTATTTCACTTTCTGAGGGTCAGAATTTTATTTCCCTTTCTAAGGGGCATACATTCATTTCAGAGTAAACCTTTCAGAATAAAAGTTTACTTCACATTATAGGAAATGACATCCCTTTTTTTAGATTTCCCTTTTCAAAGCATGCCTCAGATTTCTGACTTGTCATGGAGAGCTTTGGTATAAGTAATAAAAGTCTTTAAAATTAAAATGCTAATCGTAAACAAACCCAAATGCATGAAAAATATAGTCTGACTGCATAACAAAAGAGAAATTTATAATTCTATTTGAGTGAAATCTTTCATCTTTGATTTACAGGTTTGAGTCTGCCTATAACTGAAACCATATTGTTCCATATCTTTCATATCATGGCCTTCCCCAAAATCTTGTTTTAATTAAGGTTCCTTTCAGATTTTAGAATAAAAAGCATGACAGTCTTCACTTATGGCTTTAATATAGATCCTTTTTTTTTTTTTCTTTTTTGAATTTGGATAATATATAAAAATGAACATCACTTGCTTTTAAAAGCTGAGCAAGCTATCAAATACTGCAAGCTGAATACTTCAAGGTATCTCCTGGGGTTCATTAGGTGAGAAAGTTGTAAACAAAATAAAAGTTACTGTAGCAGAGTTTTGTTCATTTGAAGTACTCTTACATACATGCCCATCTCTCTCTCTCTCTGACAGTAAGGCAACACGTGTAACAGTTTAAGCGTTCATTTTCAGCTAAAGGCACAACTCTATGTTACGTTCTCAAACATGGAATTAAACAGCTAAAGTCACATTGCAGGGAGATCTTGCTGCACTTCGGGAATCTAAAATAAAGCCTAAACCCTTTGAAGCTTCTTAAGCAACATAAGTTCTCTTGGTGCAGGACTACATAAAAGAATCAGTTTGTATTCACATCACGACCTGTAAAAAACACTCCCACACAACCTCCACGGAAACACCTGAGCTTCAAATGAGCTGCACGCAGTTGCTGAAGGTCGCTGCTTTGGAGTCAGAACGCAGAAACATTTTAGAACAAACCAAAAACACGTTTGAAAAACTATCCGTACTTGATCTCTGCTGCACATATGGTGAGCGCTACTGTCAACTACAGAGGGTACAGCACGTTTTCTTAAAGGCAAAAGACCATTTTCGAGAATCGTGAATGTGTTTTTATGGTAGAAAAGATTACATGAAATGGGGAGGGATGGCCAGGGGTAGGGAAGAGAAAATAAAGCACCACCAAGCACAGTACTTCAGGGGATTTATAGTACAATAAGAAGTGCTTTCCCTTTAGCTAAAATCCCTCATCATAATTTAAACACTTTTCACTTATTCAGCTAAGAATTCATTAGAGGAGGTTAAAAAATGGCACGTAAAATAAGGGTGGTTTTTTTTTTCTTCATTACACAGAGCAAAGAAAACAAATTCTATTAACAATTTAACACAGTATGAAAAAAATTATCCAGTAAAAAGTGTCAGAAAGTGATTCATGGAGTTCACAGAGTATGTTGCTAGCTGCTGCAATTCTCATATCTATAATCTATCATGTAGAATTTTGCAATACTCTATTTCACAATTTGTGTTAGTGAGTGGGTCAAGCAGCATTAAAATACATGCTCTAGGCTCTTTCTCCCAAGTCCATTTTACTGTAACTCTAGAATTGTGGTGGTTACATTTAAGGAATCTGTTGGGCTCTTTCAAGTCCATCCAAAGAACAAGTGAAGCTGCTATTCTGAGTTTTGTGCCCAGTGTTTATATTCCATCTGATCTGTGCCACCCAAGAAGCAGACAAGACATGTCTGAGGGTGCTTTGGGGGATACACAATGATGTCACCCACAGGAAATATCAGGGAGGACTTGGCACTTCACAAGGCTGGCTCTTCTTCCATGGGCTCACCAGCAGCTCTGTAAAAATAAACAGGCAATCAGAATACGGCACAAGAGTACACAATGACATTGTAGATTTTCATGCATAATCAAAGCTGATTTTTCAGCTCTCTCAGATGTTTATTTGTGTTATTCAGCTATCCATAAATAGAGTTTCTTTCCTAGGAAGTATAAACAAATGTCAAGTGGAAAAACATTTTAGATCCAAGCAATCACCGAAAATGTTCCTGTTTATATTAAAATATGTCAGAATATTTTATAACATTTTGTCCAGAAATGTACATGCTTTGTGTCAAACAGAATCAAATAATTTAATGAAAAAAATGGCTGTGATACTTTCATTTTACAAGCTTTTGCAACTAAAAATACATGCACTTATTTTTTCAAGCGGGCCCACACTATTAAAGCAAAGTAGTTCACTAGTAGCCAAGTAGTGTTCCCTCTGAGGTTCTTTTCCAGTCCCCTAGTTTTTGATTTTGTGTTTTCATAAACACATTGCCTGCCTGCCTGCCTGCAACTTTTGAGACTAAATTCTGAGCCTAATCAGCAGACTGCTATAAAGAAGAAGTATCTATTAATTATATCAAATCAGATTATGTCTATATCTTTTATATGAAAACCTCTTGGAAATAATCAGCTTAGACAAGAGGAGCTCTCTAAGACAACCAATAAGAAAACGATGAGGACGCATATGCTGAGCTGACATCAAGTCTTGTAATTCCTTGTATCTGTCAAGCTGAGGACTTGATGGCAATTATAAAATTGGAAGATAATGGAAGCTCTCCATGAGACCAAGGACAGACCTCACTATTGAAGGGCAAAGGATTTGGACAGAAACCATTTTTCATCTCAGTCTGTCAGCCTTAAGAACTACTTTAAAACAGAAAGCAATTTTTTCAAGCAATTTTGAGATCAGGGGAGAAAACTAAATGTAAATTAATAAATAAGATATTTACCAGTTAATTACTGTAAGCCAGTAAAATAACTGGCTTCAGTAAAACATGCCTCAGAAAGTAAAAATTCATGAGATCCTCTGGAAAAAAAGTAATTAATGGGGGCTTGCTTGGACTTTGATAGTTCATTCAGCAAAGAAGTCAGAGCATTTTAAATGAATTTGGAATTTATTAAAGTCTTTCCCAGTGAAAAATCAGCAGTATGTCTTTAAATTATTTTATACAGGTCGTTCCTTTATGATTTGCAATGATCACGGATAGGATGTTGAAAAATATGTCAGGTGAATGACATGTGAAAAAGATTATGTTTTTCAGACTAATCACTTTCCAAAGGGTATTGACTCTAAAAGATGATTAATCTATAAATCTCAAATCTTTAGTTCCTCACCATGCAGTGGAGGATGTTTCCTCTGTACAGTAACCACTGCGGCTCTCTCATTCCTGAGAAGTGAGGTGAAGCCCCCTTGCTCTCCCTCTTTTCCCCCTTTTGCTTTCCTCTGGATTGCAGCAGAGAGCACACAGTGGCAGCCAGGGTGAGATGGAGCCCTGTCTGCTGCTGAGGTCCTCAGGTGTAATGAAAGATCACACACCAGGTGAGGAACTCATACTGACAGCGCATGTTGCTGTTGTGCCAACCACACACTTCCATCTTCTCCAGCCACTTAAGGGAGACCTGGAAGTCCTCTGGCATAACACAGAGGGTCAATAAGCCCTTGTTAAACATCCAGAACCTGTGGGTCTGTCTGGAAAGAAGATAATTTGGAAGCAGATGACAGCAGTTTTTAGGTCCTGCAAATGAGAAACAATATGAGTCAATAGATTTCAGGTGGTGATTGGCAGATCAGGAAGGAGTGAAGCTCTGGAAAACCTCTGGAAGTGAGAGTAGGGGTTTGGACTACTCATAAGAATGTAGGAAACAGTCTGTTCACATGTGTTTTACTTCTGGGACTGGTATTCTCATGAACACAGTACAATTGAGGATCTTATTTAGGGCTCCTTTCACTGAGACTTTTTTCACTGACAAAGGTACTTCTGAGAGCCAGGAGTGGCCCTCACTGATCTTGAGTGCTATATTCTAATATATTCCAATATATTCCAACAACAGGCCAACATTCTTTACCAGCCAGAGCATAAGCACCAATAATATTTTTTATATATCAGTGCCAGATGCAAGGCCCTCTTTAGGAAAGGGAGATAAGGCTAGAGCACTGTGGCAATCTAGCTGTTGTCTTGCAGTGTGGGTACTCTTACGGTCTTCTTCAGTCTCCTTTTGAAGGTTTATGTGTATGCTTTAACTTCATTTTATTAGTGTCAGAGAAGTCACTGAATTTATCCAATAGTTTATCATTAAAAACATTTATTTTTATGAGACAACAGCTCAGGCTAGAGTTTTGTGTGAGAGCCAGTACTGTTTTGGGGCCAAAGGACAGAGAGAAAAACACTGTAAATCCCATAGCACTGAGCAGAGAATCAATACATGCCCATTCTGACAAAATCAAAAGTTGTCAAAAGAAAAATCGAGGGGCCAGAGTCTGACAGGCCAAATTTGTGTTACTTCAGCTTTGTCGCTGTGAGTTATGTCAGTTCAGTCAGCCTTCCTGTAGCTGACAGGAAGTTGGCATAAAAACATCAAACAGGCAGAATCCCCCATCCCACATTGTATGTTTTGAGCAATTCCTCGAGATGCAGCTGTGAGCTCAGGTCTGATCTAAACCAATCCCATGCAGTCAGCAAATTCAGAAAAACACCAATTGAGATTGTAATGGTTATAGACTTTTCTCTAAGGCTTCACTGTGGCTCATTTAAACTTTAAGTTCCTAGGAGCTGAGCCCTCCTGCATTCACTTTACTTTGGTGTGCTGTGAAGAGTGCTCAACTTTAGCTCTCTATATGTAGAATTCTGACTAAGGCAGAATGAAATAACCTCTTTGCAGTAAATGCTAAACACAATGATGCTGTTTAAACCCTCAAACAAAATAAATAGATGAGGCAAAAATCCTATCATATGGATAAAATTTGGTAAAACGTGGTATCTTAAATATTGTTCTGTGGAAATTGAGAATAAATTTTATTTATGAGAAAATTATTAAAAGTAATTAATACCTACAAATTTTAAAAATGTAGTATTTAAGAATGTAGATAAGCTCAGTACATCACCCCCAAAAAGAAACTGTTTCTCTTACCTTATATTTTAAATGAGAATTACAGTGATTCCTCTTAGCTACATTATCGCACACACAAAAATAAAAATTCAAGGTATGTTTCCAAGGTAGAAACTGCTAAACAAAAGATAGATTTTTTTCTGGCATGGTATGGCTGCCTTATGCCATAATCTGTTCCTAATTTAACTCAGCTGTCCTAGGGAAGATCGTTGTAATTGAAAAGTGATCCTCTGGTAGCAAAGAGCTGGGGAAAAAGAGGTACATTTCTATATCATAAAGGTGATTTGGGGAGTGTCTAAAGACATTATATAAGACATCCCGAGTAAGTGTATATCCTAGTAAAAATGGACTTAGTATGGATCAAAGAAAAAGGAACTAAAAGTAAAAACCATCCTTGTTTAAGAGCAGAATAAGGTAACTCCATATATACTCTCAAAAGAGGAAGTAATGTCCAAACAAGGCAAATTAAATAGAATATAAACTCTGGCAAGTTAAATGTAAACCTTCAATGAAGCAAACTAATGGAAAGTCTGAAGAGCAACATATTAAAGGCATAAAAGCTAATAATAAAAAGATCTTTCAGAATACATCAGAGGAAAGGATCAAAGCATAAAAGGAGCATCAAGGAAGGTAGACCACAAAAGCAAAACGAACTATTTATATCTAGGTTCACTAGAGAAGTGTCAGTGAGATTTTATTACTTGCAGATGAACTATCCTAAACTGAATCAGTGCTAGAAAAAACTGATACACCAAACATTGCCAAATTTCTAAGAGCAGATGATATTTGTCTGCTAAGTTCCAGGGAAATACGATTAGGATGTTGTTAAAGAAATAGTTATTGAGCATATTCTACAGCTTATCTCAGCAAGGGGTAGAGAGGCAAGAAAAGCAGTTCCCCTTTTGGAAACCACAGGAGGTACAGTAACCCTGTATGGCAAAATTGAAAGCAGCGACAATCAGTGATGGAATTAGTAAGCATTTAGGTAACAGTCATTTGGGTAAGGGTTAGGTCTTAACACTTAAAAAGAGGCAATCCTTTCAAATTTACTAGAAGTTTCTGAGGGAAATTAGGGAAAAGGGATCAAGTGATTGCCCTCTGCAATGAAGGTCTTCCAACAATTTTATTTAAGTGCTTAGAAGAGCCTGGGTTGTTGGGAGAAGGTCCTTTCACAAATTAACAATTCATCAAAAGCAGGAAATGCATAATAATATGCATGGTGAATTTTCACCATAGAGAAATTCTCCAGAGCATCTCAAAAGGACTAGGCAGACTACAAGTAGATTTAGGTGATAATGTTTGCTGATGACACCAAATTGACGATACTACTCAGCTGTAAGGCTCATAACAGCATTTCTGTATGGAGAAGAAGGCAAACAACACAAACACAGAATACACAAAATGAGGAAGGACAGCTTTAACTGTTCTAACAGTGATGTCTGTGACTGAGGGTTTGGAGTTAATGGTAGAGGAGTAGAAAGCCACAGAAACAAAACATCCCCAGTATTAGCTACTGTCTAAATTCATAATGTGCCCAGCACCTGGAGTCCTGCCTGCACATCTCAAAGAAACCACAAAAAAAGCACAGAGAGAAGCAAAAATCTTCAAAGGTAAGAAATTATTTTCATACCATCAGAAATACAGAGTCTTGAGAAGCTCAAGCCTTAAAACCAGATATGGGTCAAAGATTATGAGTAAGAAAAGAGGTGGTTTTCTTTCTCACAATACAAGACCTAGGGAGTTTCCCAGTGATTTTATTGGTTAATAAGTAAAAGCAGTGGAATGCTTGATGAGGCTGTGGGATTCACTGCCCAAGTGCCAGAGGCAGGTTCAAAAAGGTTTTGAAAAGTTTATGCCTTTGTATGTATCCTCAAGGCTTTTACACAGGATGGGTCAGACATGGTGGTTGAGATCTACCAACTCACCAGGGCAAGGCTGGCTCTCAACCTCCTCTGCTCCTGGTTCTCTTCCTTATGTACCCACCACCAAGGATGAGAAGAAGGTGGGAAAGATAAGGGTGCAGGCTGACCCAGGAGAGATGTTCTGCAGCTCCTGAGCCTGGAGGGGACTGTAAGCCCTGTGGGGTATGGCCAGGAGTGTGCTGTATACTCAGCACAGCTCAGGTAGATATCCAAATAGTGAAACACCAAGTGAAGCTTTATGAGTTGATAGACAAATACTGCAAGTGACCCTAAATGGTAGCTAGCTGTACCCCATAATTCGACCATTTGCTCTAGTATACAATATAATGCAATTTGACTGAAACTGCAACTAGTAGCTCTGTAGCATTAAGAGCAAAACTTATACTTTGTTTTTATTTCCATTTGAATAAAATCTATGCTCAGCTGAACCAGAGCCATAAAGTCAAATTCTGATAAATGTCATTCTCAAGATTTACTGCTTCCTGTAAAAATAGCAAGTGCAAGACATCTCCCTCCACACCCTTTTCTTTTCCATTTTAAGAAGAAACATACAGAAGCTCCAAGGTATCAGGGACAGCAGCAAACTAAATATTTTTGCAGCACGATTTCTGAAACATATGTCTGGCCAAAGCAAAATTCTAATCAGCTGAATTTGTATCTCACATAGGGAATAAACAGTTATCAACACACAAAAGTTCTGGTAGTTAGAAATGTTTTATAGGGCATGCTTATTTCTTTAATTGCATCTCTATTTAAATCCCCGTTAGCACCATACATGTTTCCTTTCCTATCCACAAACTTTTTTTCTATATCTGTACTCTTCCAAAGTCTATAATCAAGATTCAATTGGATCTTAAAATGCAGTTATGCGTCGGTAAAATAAAACACCAAAAACGTAGCAGCTTTTCACGTTTTTCTTCATTTACCCTGCCAGAGAAAATCAAGTAAAAAAATAATCGGCACTGTCACTTGAAGAAAAGAAAGAAAGGGAGAAGAAATAAAAATACTTAATATGGGCCTTAGCCAGGAGCATTTTATCCATCAGTGGTAAATGAGTCAGATATGAGTTGGCCAGGAAAAGAGCTGCTTTACCCAAAATCTGAGTTTAAAGTGAGTCATCTCACTCCAACACCAATATATCCTCCAACATAACTGGCCAGAGTTTCCCGCAAAGAGACTCTTGCTGCTGCTCCTCATCTGGAGGCCTGACCATCCCGAGCTGAAGTCGACAGGACTTCTGCCATCGAGTCAGTGAAACAGGCTTAGAGCTGCAGGCCAGAACTATCAGCCTGGCTGACCGTGCTGGGAATTAAGAGGAAGCAAATCGACTCCTGGTGTAATGAAGGAACCCTTCAGGCTGCCGCGTCAGCCACAGTGCTTCCTGTCCGGCTCCCACCCTACCTGTCACAAAAAACTTTCCCAAATGAACACTCAGTGCAAAAGATTGCAACAGGTCTTCAGAAGGTGACCCATCTATACCAAGAGGAGGAAGGGCACACCTTCTAAGAGAGCTTGAGACCTTACATGACTCCTCACATCCCTGCTGCCCTCTCCTTGCCATAGGAAGTGGCTGGAGAAGGGACATTGCATACACGGTCCTTTATTACAACAAACATTAAAAAACGTGAAAAAGCAAAGCTGAACTCGTCTCTACATTACTGCTGTCTGTGTTGGTATGTACCTATGAAATGGATGGTGTGCTTATGCGAAATGAAGTAAATTACACAAAACCCAAAGCATGCAATTCCATATTGATCCTTACATTCATCAGGAAGAAAACAAAGAAAATGACGCTCAGAAGCCTCAGAAAACCTAACCATCAATTTTGGTCCAGTGGGACAGCATTATTTTGTCCTGTCACTCTTCAATGGCAACTTGGCTTCATGTGACTTCTTTGAGGTTTACAAATGTAGAAAGAGATTTCAGGACGCATGTGTGTGTAGGTTTTTTTTTCTTTTGTGCTCTTGACAAATGTTTGCAGCACCACAGAAGATATTCCAAACGAAGTCATTTTTCCACAAAACAATTCATCACAATGGATTCATCCCTACAAGAGTCCAAAACTGATGAAGTGTAATGAATCTGGCAGCCACATGAATTCCACTTGTGATCATTTCAGTACATCTATTTTTTTCCATGTTTCTCAGCACTGCCCTGAAATTCTGTTTTCAGAATGGGTGGAAACTGTCACAGGTTATCAGATGGTAGCTAATAAGTACAGTAATTAGGTGCAGTGTTAGTCAAAGGGTTATTTCGTTAAAACCATGTAGGAGTAGCAGTTGCTCTTGGTAGTTGTAGTTTTGAGTGGAGGCACATAACAAATAAAATTTTTGGTTATTCTCAGCAGTGTAAAAATACACAAAATTAGCCATGCCCTTTTCCAGACAATTTATAGCTTTAATTTGCTTGACTGCATTATTTCCAATACTTTAACTAAAATTATTTATATTTCAGAGCTATGCACACACAAGTGGGAATTTTTCTGTCCCTAGCTAGCAGAAGTGTCTTGTAACTGTCAGAAACTTATATGAAAAACTACATTATTCCTCAGCTGAGCACTGATTAGCACAGTCATAAATCTAAAATACATCTTGTGTTCATCACAGATCCTTCTCTAAGCTTTTATGAAGTTGTCTGCAATAATCCTAGCATGAGAATAGCCATGGCATATTAAAATATAATTGCAATTGGAAAGGTAATTATGAAAATACTGTGAACTTTACTAGCTAGTTCTATTCCCTGTGTGTCCCTCTGAGCCATGCCTCAAATCTTTGACAGATGAGTATTGCCACTGTTGTGAGGGATGCTCACTCCCAAACACATCCATAGCTTTAAGCATTGTACTAGTCCCCTGGGTGCCTATCAGTTCAGTTTTGATTAAAAGACACAACACAGGAGGAAAGAAATGAAGCAACCAAGAAGCAGTCACAATGTAGGAGCCATGGATCTTTCTGGCTCCACTCCCACCACTGCTGTCCTTACCCACAGTTCCTTCCTTTCTCCACTGTTGTTCCACAGCCTGATGAGTTGATGAGTCTCCTTATAAGGCTTTTTTCATTTTTCCTGCTCCCTCCTCTGTTTTCTGTGTATGATGGAACCCAAGTGGTTCCATGACATTTTGTGTCTTTCTCTACTAGTGAAGACCAGGAATGTTTGTCCTTTAAACAAAAAATAGGAAACTCCAAAAACTTCTGCAGTGGCTTTTCTGATTACAGATGACAGAATATTGAGCGGCTACTGAGTTTTTTTCATGTGTAATTGGCAAAACACACAACAGCATTTACTGCATCATTTTCTTAATTTGGAAGTTGAAAGAAATCTTCATTAAAGTAAAAAGCAGATGACAAGCTGGAAAACCAGCATTCTCATTCTTTGCTGGTGTACCTTCATCTTAGTACATAAAAAATGTTGGCCCTAATCCTGGTCAGGATTGAGTTTTATACTGGCACTGTCCACGCAACTTCCAGGAAGTAACTTTTAATGCCTGTCATTTAATCATTTAATAATTATTAAAGTCCATCATTATTAAATTTATTTGTCTGTTTGTTGAACACTTTCCTAGAAAACTAAAAGATATTTGAAAAGCTTCTACTGAGAAGAATATGGCTGATTACACTTGACCATGTTTATTTATCTCTTATGGATATTGCACTTTTTATGAAGTAGCAAGAGTTAGACATGGCAAGAAAACAAAGTTCTTGTACTAATCATGAACTTTAGTACAGAAGTAGAGATACCAAACCCAAAAAACTGCTAGCACAGAATATCTCTACTTCAAGTGGCTAAGTGAGAGAACTGAAACCAGGGATGAAAAATTCCATGTATCTCAATTAGCAGATAATTTTGAAATTAGCCTTAGTCTTTCATTCTTCTTCATTTCACTTGGCTGGAGTGAAAGCCTTTTTCTCTGTAATAATTTCATGCACTTACCTGCTGCCTTCCTGAGGAATACACTGCTCAACATCCACTGAAAGAGAGGCCATAGCAGATACTGTTTCTGTTTCCTCCCTCTCTTGCTTCTGAGACTCAGCCAGAGCACAATCCACTGGCACAGAGTATGGTTCCACTGACTTCCAGTACTTGCCTAAGGAAAACACACATAATAATTTATGAGAATTTCAGCTAGCATGGTGGTACAAGAACAGTAATCACTTAGTTCAACACTGAGTGATTATAATTTAAAATCACTGTGGTGTGAGCAGTACAGTTGAAATTTCAGACTGCAGTGAAGAGGTCTATTTCTGAACCTAAGAATGCCAAGTTGGAAAGTGCTTTCATTCCAAGAGCTGTGTCACACCCTTCTCCAGAAGGTAATAAACTGGAGGAGTAACACACAGACTAATGAACACAGCTAGTCAGGAAGGCTGCTGGTTTTGTTTACAGAAGGTGATGGAAGTTCAGAGCAGGGTTAATAAATAGAAGCTCTGATATGGCACACAGTTGATGCAGAGACAGCAAAATGTAGGAAAATGTAGGTTGTTGTACAAAGTGCTCACACAGCACTGTCTTGAAAAGGAAAGAAGTCAGAAATGCCAGCTCAGACTGAAGTGGTGTTGCCAGAACAATCAGTTTTGTTAGTCCTGGATGTTCTTTCTCCTCCAACCTCAGGGCGTATACTAGAACAATAATTTAGTTAAAACTTTCATATATGAACTGACTGTTGCTGCCAGGTATCATAAGGGATAGAGCTTTCTGGTCTGCTATGTAAAAATACAGCAGTGAATTAAAAAAAAAAGCATGAATATTTTCAAATTTCTACCTGCAACAGAAGAAGCTCATCAATAAATGCAAAAAAATAATGTCAGGTGACTCATCCTAAACATATAAAATGATCTGCTACTGCACAGCTCTTAAGAAACAGTTTGATTATTGGAAACCACATGAAAAAGTATGAATTTACATATATATTTCTTAACAGTCCAGTAAAACACTGAGCACTCACTAATTGCCAGGTGGAAGACACCTGGGAATTAGGAGCTTTGGGAAGTCTGGGAGCTCTGGACCAGAGCTTACTCAGTGTTTAGCAAGAAGCTTTCAGCAGCTGCTGCAGAGGTTGGATCAGGGTACTTATCTGGGAATTAGACGGAGGGTTTCAACAGCTGTGAAAGAGAGGGGATCAAGCAGGGGACCTTTCCAAGGACTGAAAGGAGGATTTTGGCAGCTGGGCAGAAGGCTGAGCTGAGGTGCTTATCCAGAGGGTAGCTGTAGGCTTTGACAGCTGGGAGGCCAGGCCAGCAGTGGTGCTGCCTGTGCTGCAGAAAGGCTGCTGAAAACTCCCTCTTTGGTAACACAGCTCACAACACAGTTTCAGGCTTTTGGAAGGATGAACTTTTCCCTCCAGTGAGAAAGCAGCTGTCAATAAAGTCTGAAAATGTCTTTATTCAAAAACATCATTGCAAGATGAAAGCCCAAGTCAATCTTCAAGAACAACCAGTGAGCATGGCCAGAGTGTTTCTTTGAACTCTAATAGTGTGCACGTTTGAGTAGTTAGCAGAATCTTTAAATAACGGGGACCTTCTGGGGATAAAATGTAAAGTGTATTAAGTATCCTACAAAGTTGAGATTAAGTGTTAGGAGGTTGGCTTTGCTCCAAAAACATGAAAGACAGAGCTAAAAAGTTATGTACATAACAGTAGGCTCAATGATTGGAGCCTGGCAAATTTTATAAAAACAAGACAAAAATATTCTCTATTATTACTGTGCTCAGAGACCATATTCTCTATTCATTAAAAAATACACTAAAACAAACAAAAAAGTTATATGAGCATTCCACAATGTTCTCACAGATCCTATGTGCAAAAGTCAGTCTTTGCAATATACACCCAATTCAAACCCTATAATTTATGAGCTAAATGTTCACAGAGTGGGTGGGGTTTTTGTTGCAGAAACAGATGTGCAAGAAAATCAAATCTGTTGGCATGGGAATAATACCCCCTCTTGCCTATAAAAGAAATGAACCCATGTTCACTGCTGGAGTTTTCAAGGGCTTTTATTCATAAAATAAAATATTAGTACCCAGCTACCACTGTGTTGCTCTCCTGCAGCAACAATAAAACAGCATCAGTGAGGATTGCTACGTCACATTCTTTCATTCACACACAGGCTTGCACACCAGCTGCCCCCTGAATCCTGACTTTCTTGTAACATTAAAACTCAGGGCCAATTTAAGCATATTAGTGGGCTCTCTGCGCCCATTTAACTGCCCTTCAGTCCCAGCCATTGGTGGTGTTCTTTGTTTCCCCACATGGAGAGCTGTGTTATGAGAGGGGCTTCAACGATAGGGAGAGCAGAGTCAGGCCAGGAGGCAGGTGGCAGCCCATATACTGCAGTGGAGGGTCCTGGAGAAAGGAACTACATGGCAGGGTGTTTGTGGTTTGTGGGGGGAAATGCTTAAGCAGTCACAAGTAGAAAGAGCATCCAGGTAGCAGCAGGTACCTCATGCAAAGAGGGCTCTGTGATGCTTGTGAAAAAGCAATGATAGGTTTTTCTTTAAAATCGGAAAACTGTACTTTGCAAACACCTTGCTTAAGCAGAAGAGCTTTGCAAGATTCTTTTTATACAGGACAATATTTATTTGCTGTACAAAAAACATGCAGGCCTTGAATGCATATTCAGCCAAAAGATTTGCAGGCAAAGAGGTATAGGATAGGGAGGCACTCAGCACACAGCTGCAAAGGAGCTTTGTTAGGAGGTATGCTGTGGATTGACAATTAAAAGAAGTCAAAAAGCATTGGCCTCAAACCACTCCAATCTCTGAAAATTCCATTTCTACTGTGCTCTACTGGAATGTGAAATTCTACCAGTGCTGTTACATTCATTGAGAAGAACTTGGTGGAGCTCAAGGGAAAGAATGAAGTGTATTCCTGATTTCATTCATACAAAGCTTGAGCAATCATGGATTGCAAGAAAAAAACGAGGAAACCAAATCAGTCTTCTAGGTATGCTTTGGCTTTCAGCATGAAAGTGCTTAAGTTTCCCTCAAAGATTTGTGTGAGCACTGACTATTACCAGGAAATAATAAAAGGGAATGTTTCTGTCACTCCTATAGGCATTTGTAATTGCTTTTCATAGATTTGGATGTGCTGTACCGTGTCTTGCTTGAAAAACAATGTTTGGGGTTGGTATTATGCTATTGAACAGGATTGTTTAGAAATAGCCTATTACATGGGTGTGGAAACTACTAACTCCAAATGTATTACATTTTCAAAGGAGCATTGGATCACTGTGAATACAAAGCATTTATAGAAATTCTCTTCTAGTTAGGAAAAAAGTTGTCTCTTAGTTTCTAAGTATTGTAGGTTCAAAGTTTTGCAAAAAGCAAAACCTTGAGGAGGAGTTTATTTGGCATAAAATGTTGCTAATACTCATTATGAAAGTGGGATCACAGAAATACAAACCCAATATCCAAAGGCAATGCAATGATCCAAACAAATCAGTTTCTCAGTACCTCTTGAGGTGCTACTCAACAGCCTAATGCTCTTCAGCCTGCCTAACTCTCTAAAATATTGAACAATAAAATATTGAACTTGCTTCTGTTAGATCTAAATGTGCATCACAAAGCTGCACTGAACTTCCTCAAGGCTCCTTTCTGTCATCCAAGCATATTCCTTTCTAATACTTGGTGTCTCTCCAGACAAAATTAGGTAAATATAACTTTTTAGGTAGTTGCAAGAAAAGGCAGAATGTTGTGTGCAAATAAGTCCAAACCCTGAGCAGCCTGACTAAGATTTCAGAAAGCCCACTGGACTGCATGACTGGACCAGTTCAGCTGAAACCTAATTGTGGCAAAACCAAGTCATTCTGCAGAGCTCTGGACTATGCTCTCAGATTTACACTATATATTTGTTCCTAAATCCACACCTTCTCTCTCAACGGCCATAATTTGTATTCCTACTCTTCTGTTAGTCTGTTTCTCAATTCACCCTTTTTTTGGTTTCAGATCCATTTTCCATGACATCCATGTTTTATTTCAAACAGAATTGCATCTCTTTTCCTTGTGTCTGTGGTCTGTTTGTAGCATTCTGCCCTTATCATTTGCAAATCTGTTCTGTCTTGCACAGTACACGAATCTTCTTAACCTGCTGACTCCTTCCAGATCATTAACAGATTAACAGGGAATTTTAACTCATGAGCTATCCAAGAACACACCACTCAGCACAAAGGATTAATTGGAATATATTATATAAAGCTGATTTAATGAGAGCTTTTCTGTATCTAGGTGTCTACTGGATATGCATGATGAATTACATACCTACAATGAATTTTCTTCGTCACTTTGCAACTAAAATCCGATGGAGATTGCATGGACTGCATGAACAGTGAATTGGGCATGGTGTCCCTTTTAAAAACTGCATTTATTTTATGTCAATGAATCCCAAACACTTGTGGTTCATCTCAAATGAAGGAAAACATTTGTTATTCATTTGGTATTCTAAAGCAAACAGTAGAAGTCAGGAAGCTCCCAGTGTCTCATTAAAATGGCAGGGACCAGAAGATTAGAGAATTTAAGGGATGTGTGCTCAGTTGGATTAAAGCAATCGATGGCACCAAGTCCTTCAGTGAGCAAATGCCCTAAAGCATCTGGGTAGTTAAGGGTCAGAGCACACAAGTGAAGCAATAATGTACCCTCTGTCTCAGAAACAATAAAATAATGTAATTTCTAGCACTGTTCCATGAATAAGTGCCCATGTGGAGCTTTTTAGCATTATCTCAAGCTCCTCTGAATCTCAAAGCGAGCACCTTGTAAAGAGCTGCAGAAACAGAATCTGAACAAACTCCAATTTACCTGTCTATTCCCTGACAAACATCTATTTCATCCAAGCTGCTCTGGAATGAAAAGATTTGGGAATATTCAGGAACCAGAAATGTTTAAATAATTTTAATGGGTTACTTTTTCAAGGTTAAATATGTGGCAGGAAGAAAGAAATATTGAAGAAACAAATAAAAATAATCATATATAAATATTAGACACACCATGTCAATTTATACATAAAACATTTTCCCACTCTTTTCTCTGAAACAATAATGTCTATGACATTAATTAAAAATAAAAAATAACCCCAAGCCCACTAACCCACCAACTCAAACTGAGAAACATACTTTGAATTTCAGTGGTCTTTTTTAAAGAAGCTATTGCATTCATATTGGGGATTTGGTGCACAATATCTTCCGGGAGAGGTTCCAGCTGAAAGAATAGAATAGAATAATATAAATAGTCAATAAGCCACAGGGACATAAAACAAACTGAAACAATCTAATCCTCAGGAAAAGCTCAGCTCAAGAACTGGTTAATATGTTGCTGGTATCAGTTCTAAATGTATAGTCATGATTTTGTTTTCTGTTTTCCAGCCATGTAATTGAATTCCAAGGGGCTTTTCTATTGGCTGCAAGACTAATCTATGGAGTCTCTGAAGCAGGTGCATGTCTGTGTATTATTCATTAAAAAATGCTAGTTATTTGTGTAATTTTTGTAGGTTCCTCACAAACCAAATTCCACTGCGTCTGTATATGCAGCTGGGCACTCCAAACAAAACCTTGCTGAAGCTGCACTGGAACCAAAGTGTGCACTCTATTATCTTTATTTTTCTAGTGTTATTTCATCTAACCATCTTACACATTTTAAGGTTTATAGGGGAAAACCATAAAACACAGCTGCTTTTACTAGCTTAACATTAATTTCAAATAAAGTAGTAAATGAAAATATGGTTATGCAGATTAGCAGTAAATTTCCCTAAGTAAGTTTTTCACACAATCAGCTGCATTTTGATTTCCTAGTTTTAATTGTATATTCTTTGAGTAGGGCTGCACTAGCAGAAAGAAGTGTTCAGTTACTGCGTAGTTATTTTTGCCCTGCAGTGGATAAATATAAAAACTAAACTGTATTTTGAATGTCACCCACGTGCTTTTTTGTCCGCCTTCCACACATTTTCTCCTAGAAAAAAGGGTAAAAAATTGTTTGGACAAAATGTTTCTCCTTACACTGTAATAACTATATTCTCCTTGAACAAGGCTAAGAGTCATGAAGCTCTTCTGCTTCCCCACATAAACTGCCATGGCTGGGTGTGCAGGCTTGCTTCCTGAGGAGTAGCAACTGTGTCAAGGTGGACAAAAAAGAGCAATCTCAACACCAGTCTCTCCTCTCTAAAGCTAAGCAAGTTCAACCACCATTGACAGAAGACATCTGTACTGCAGACAAAACTCCTTTCTTAAGTATGCCTGGGTCTATTTTAAACTAGGTCAAGTGAAGCCCACCCAAGGAGCTTCCTTTGTGAAGTTAATAGTTCAGTAGCCATCATATTCAGTCCTCCAGGTTGCTACCGCTGCATCACTATTCACCAGCTAGATAAAATCAACTTTGATCCAAGCACACATAGTGGGAAGTAACTGCAGTGTGGATACTCCCTCAGTGGTGCTATTTTAAGCAAGCTTAGCTACAAATCCCGAAACTTCTGGGATCCTGCCACTACAATCAGCAGTGAATGCCTGTCAGCGATAAAGACATTGCAAATATCACCAGTCCTTTATAGTCTTGGTAACTAAAATGAATAGGGCTGTTCATGTCATTATTTCCTTAGAAGCCCATATGGGATTGCAGCTGGAAGATTTTCTTCTGGCTAGAAACAATAGCACTGTGTTTTGTTTTCAAATAGCATAAATCAGTCCATTCTGCTCAGTGATCCAGTAAGCAGAGAAGTGCTGGTTGGACCTGACTGGGTCCCAGTGCTACTTGGTTAACAAAGAGGCCAATTTGCAAAGAAAGATTTTTCCTATCTAGTATGTATCGTGGATTAGCACAAAGTCAGCAATTGCAATAGAAATAATATTTCAGATACTTCTGCAGTCCTTGAACCACATCTACTTTATCATCTTCATAGATGGCTCCATTTGGTAACTCTTTCAGGTGCCTGGGGGGAAACTGCATATTTATGGAAGTGCCAACCAACAGATCGAGCTTTACAGATTTTAGAGCAATAATCCATATAATAACCTTAATAATCTGTACCTTGAGTAATGCAGATAAATAGTATTTGTTTTATCACTAGTCATTTTCTGTTTAAAGTAATCTATCACTTGGCAGGAAGAATACAAAACCCTGAAGTTCTGTTTGGTCATGCTGGGTGCAGGAACACATAAGGGACAGCATGGAGTAGTTTAAGGTTCTGTTTCATCAATTTCCTAATTCCTAAGGCCTTGATGACCAATTCACTTCCCTGAAACAGAACAAAATAGCTCCAGGCCATAGCAGTAGGAATAAGTATGTGAGAGTATGTGAGAGATGGGTCTTGGTTTGCCCTTTGAGTATAAGATTCTTTAGGCAAACCTTTTGTACTAATTATATGCAGACCCTTTGTACTAATTATTAAGATGGGAACAACTGATATAGAGAAAGTTAGAGGAGATTTTCTGTTAAAAGACATATCAAGTGAATATTTGGAAATGGCAGATATGTTTTTAGAAATCAGCATAAGCTGATGAATCCTTAAAAGAAGAAAAAAGGTAAAACATCCAACACCTATCCCAATAATTACTCCATCTATTAGCACGACTAACAGTTTTGTAGGTGATGTGAGCATAATGGGTATGTTTGATCATTTCCTTAACTCTTTTTTTCCACAAAACTTTCATTTTATATTCCAAGCTTGGCTGAGGCAGGCTCCTAAGCCTTTCTGTCTACTCATCCTTAAGGACAGCCAACAGACCTTGGACCCTCTCTCATATCAAGGAAATTTTATCTGGCTCCA
Source organism: Cettia cetti (assembly GCA_013401135.1). Taxonomy (NCBI): domain Eukaryota; kingdom Metazoa; phylum Chordata; class Aves; order Passeriformes; family Sylviidae; genus Cettia; species Cettia cetti. The sequence continues at coordinate 40,350 of VZUI01082672.1, forward strand.
CAAGTAAGTTCATGTATCATGTTATGTATTTTTCATAGCCCAAAATGAAGTTCTATTACAAAAATCACTGCAGAAATAAAGCCAGTGGGTTATGGCAGCTATTTCTAAACCCTTTGAAATGAGACTGTCTGCATTCAAAAGGAGGATTCTGTTGGCAGTCACACAGAGGTGTCCCTGGAAAATACCAGCAGTTAGACCCAACCCTGAATAAAAGAAATTGCTCTACACCTGGCATATGTGGCACCATCACCTTCCCTCCTACACTTACTGGCATTCAAATCATGAAGTCTATTAAATCTGGAGGATAACAGAAAAGAAAAGAGCACTGGAAATACACCATCGAGAAAGAAATCTCTCAGAGAAGAACAGCTTAAGTCTGCAGAAATAACCAAACCACTAGAGAGACAGTTTGGACCAGACACAAAGAGTCACATTTTCAAAGCTTTTACATGGCTGAATTTGGCTTTTGTGTCCAAAGCAGATTAATGTAGAAACTGAGTCCACTAATCATTTTCAAAATAGGAAAAACAATGTAAATGGGCAAAAAAAATCACTTGGTATGCCAAAATCTGCTAGAGGCATATCAACAAATGTTTGAAGAAGGAATTAATGATGGAAATTTCATGTGCCCAGAAAGGGATCTGAATTGATCCTTGGGAACGTGGAGAGAATCTGAAACTACAGCAGTCTGTAAATTCTAGCAATATCCATGTTGTCTTTAGCACTGTCATGCTTTAAAGTACCAAGATTAGCTTCACTGAAGAATGCTGTGGAGTGCAGTTAGAGATTACTGACAAGTGAGGCAAGTGAAAGCAGAAGGTAAAGAGCACAGAGAGTCTGCCAGAAGCAGAGGAAGGGGAAGAGACAGGCAGGCTCCTCAGGGATGCCAGGGCTGCAGGGAGAAGAATCACAACCCCGCTTTCTTGGTTACAATATATAAAAAACCTATCAGCATAAAGACTGAGCTTTGTGGCTCTTAATGTTACCTATGATTACAGAAGAGTAAGTTCAAAGCTCTCACAGGTCCTCTTATATGTTGTGTTCTTATATTAGCAGTTTTCTCGGGTTTTGTACTCTCTGTTTGCATATAAGCACTTCAGGCAGATATTTTTGTGATCAAGGGTTACAATGCAGTAAATAAATAAATAAATCAAATTTAATTGAGAAGAAGTCCAAAGGCACAAAGGGTCATTAGCACCTGCCAGTCCCTGAAAACCAAGAGGTACCTTAGAATGATGTAACTTTGGAATCAGAATACTCTCTGTTTCCTTGGCCAAACCACTTCCTGACTAGCACTGCCCACCTTGGGAACATTGATGTCACCATGCTGACCTCTGGCACACACATTGCTCTAGTTTCCTATCTCATCCAGATCTCTATTTCTAGACTCTGGGTTTATGCAAGCAGCAGTTGTCAGGTGTTTCAGACTCGGTGTTAATTATTTTCTAGTATTGGAGTCAGATTAACAATGAGGATGTGAGCAAGTTTACCACTTAATTTAAAATTGGTCTCAGATCATATTCACTTCAATGAATATTTCCATTTTGGAGAGAAAAATGCTTACCTGTTTTGAAAAATAACCCCTTTTAATGTCCTCTTGGCACAGCTGGCTGTCTGGCAAACAGCCCCAGATTGACACTGAATTCCACAAAGGAGAAAATGCCAGCTTTTCATCATCAGCAGGAAAGCTGAAGAGTACAAGCTTTCCACTTAAATTACCATCCCCTCCTAAATGCCAGCTCAACAGACTGCAAGAAAGAAGCACATACTTCACACTCTGCAAGAAAATTGTTCGGTGTAAGTTTTCAAGCATGCTTGGGAGCCAACCAATCACAATGTTTTGTCAAATTGTGCTTCAGACTGAAATTCAAGCCAGAAGAATATTTACTAGAAGATGTTAAATTTAGTCACTTAAAAATGTTTTTACACTTGGGGCCAAATCCAGCCTTGGCCGCCACAGTCAATGAGAGCAGACGCGCATCTTCTCTGCGCCTTTGCTGCAGGGTCCCGCTGGGCAGAGACACTGTGGGCTGCACTTCTCTGCTTCCTCTGTGCAAAGAAGAGCATGACCCCATCTGCAACTAATTATCACTTGTCACAGACCACAGGGAACTGCTGTGCCATGGGCAGCTGAGCCACTGCCCAAACCTGTAGGCAGATCAGAGGGACCATGATGTTAGACTGACTTCTGTGTCCCATGGAGATATCACACCTGGCTGCTTTAAAAGGGATGGGATGAAGGACAAGCTAAATCCTTAGGTTTTGATTCAAAGAGTTTTGTGCTTGAAAGAATGCTTCCCCAATCTTTCTAGCTGCAGATGAACCCTTTTATGAATGCAGTTATGTTGGAAATAAAACAAGATTTAGCATATTAGACTCAAGGAAAGCCCATGTCCAAGGATTTTTTAAATCCAAGTAGTGCCTCTTCAGAAACAATGTGGAGGAAAGAAAGCAAAACATGTACCCTTACATGACTAGAGGATCAATACTCACCACTACCAGAGACCAAAAGTCATGGCAGAGCTCTTTATAGCACCAAAGCTAGGATGGGAAAAACAGGGTGGAATTTCCATACTCCACAATGAAGACTTTTGGGGAAAAATCTCAATATTCAACCCAATTTTCACAGTCTTCTTGGAATAAAAATATAAATCTTAATATTCAGTGGTTTTCTTAATTGAACTCATATGTTTATCTATATACACTTTAAAAATTAGTTCTTAAATCTATGTAATCAATGTGTGAAAAACTGTAGAATCTCTCAAAAGTGTCAAAATAAGTGAAAGAATTTAATTTTCAGCATGCATATCATAACCTAAGAAAGGCTTAAAAACAATGATTTTTTTGGTGTTATCTGCGTCCGTCTTTTCTTTTGTTTTGACAGATGCTCTTTTAATGGACCAGCTATCAAATCATGTTGAGAAAATTCAGGGATATTTTAAGGCAACTGATGGTCATCTTGCCTATTTACCTTCCAGAAGGTTTTCCATGTTTACGTTTTGGATTTCAAGGGGATCCAGCTGCTTAATCTCTTCTCACCTCTTAGGAAGATTTCCTTCCAAGGAGATAACCTACAGTGCTTCTAATTAGGTCTGCAAATGGTCAAATGAATTTTTCTCAAACTGACATGGAAACTTTCTGCTTGTAAATAGAAGCACGGAGAGGAAAACCTATGATATCAAAACATTTTAAAAGTAATTTGACATGTAAACTTTCTAATTAAAATTTGAACTTCATAAACTTTACCCTTAATTCTATAATTTCCTTTTTAGTTTGTTTATTTTTTAAGAAGGTATCCACAAACCAAACCAAACTGAGCCATTTCAGATACCATAGAGTCCTTTGCCTTCTTTCCAGTTGCTGTCAGAAAGGAATTCTCTGTTACTTATACCAGTTCTTCCATGCTCAAACCATTTAAAGAAGGTTAAGTTGATAGAATACTATTTTCCTAGTGTCTTCACTCACTTTTTTCGAAGAGTGAGAAGTTATCTTACTGAACAAATCACTAAGCTATAAGCCATGTATAAATTAAACTATATCTATTTTGGATGTCCATCTGTTTTCATTCTTGTTTCTTTGAGAGAAACTAAGAGAAGAAGGCATTTTGCATTTGTAAATTTAATGTTACCTCTTAGGTAACATATCAGACCAGTACTCCCTGAAAGTTTAAAGCTGTAAGTTGTGGCTAGTTTTAGAATTTCTTTTAAAGTGTTATTCTGTTGGTAATAGGACACATGAAGCAGTGAATTTCTGTATTGAAAAGTCCTGGCCAAAAACAACAAAAGAAAAGAATAAGTTTTTAAAAAGCGCTGCAAAATGTTTATGAATTCTAATCCTCAGCACATGAATAAATACATCTGACAAACTGCAGAGTACCTCACAAAGGCCTTTCCCAACCTTTCTAATTTGAGTTCAAATACATGTGTAGTGTTTAGAACTGAAGTTATTCTTGCCAATGTTTTTAAACTAGGGGTGCAGCATATACCACTATTTGTAAAAGTGAAAGGCAGATAATAAGTTATAATTGTCCTATTAATCACCTGTAAAGAATTGCATTCAGAGAAGAACCCATCCTCAAATTACAGTAATTGGTTGTTTAAACAAACAAACAAACAAACAAAAAATTCTGTCCTTGGCAGAACACATTTGGAGTTCGCTGTGCAAGCTCATGAATAGTATGCTGAAATCAAGCAGTGTATATATATATGTTGTGGGCCATGTGGTATATATTGCCATAAATCTATTTCTAACTGCTAACTAGGTATCAGACTTTCCCATTAGTGTCTGCCTCTTGGCAACACCTTTACTTATTCGTTTAAGCCAGTGTCAGTTTCTTGTGGTACTCCTGGTAGCAACATCCTCTCTGGAGTACTTTTCTCCACGGCCATAGCATATTTTGCCTTTGAAATTCTGCTGCACCAAACCACTTGAAGCACATCCTAGAAGACAATGTTATTAGCAAAAGGACATGAAAAAACAGCTGAGATGCCTGAGTTTCAAGTTATTCTTTTACAAGTGAATTAAAAATGAATGCATGAGGTTTTTTTGTATTCATTCTCATTCAGTGATAGCAGAAATAGTAGTTGGGATTGATACAGTGCTGAAACAAAATAAGGCAGTTTCCACAAATGGGTAGCACCACCAAATGGTCATAACTGGATAGAGGGACCCAGGCACCTACACAGAGGAGCATGCATCACACCATCAGCATAGAACCATTCACATTAGACCCACAAGGGTACAAACTTCAGGGAATGGGTTTAGAAATTCTATGAAATGCCAAAGGTGTTGTAAATTATTATCACAGGGAAGATGGCAACAGAAATGTCAATGAGAATACCCTGGACTGGCAGTTGATCAGGAAGGCAATGCTGCATTCACTTAGATTGTCAAATGCCTCAAGCTGGGTTATGTAATCCATATTTCAGTACCTAAATAAAAGAACTAACACTGAGCTGAGCAGCTTTTTAAGTAGCATATACCACCACACTGCAAAACTTCCCTTATGGAGTATGTCAAAGGTGACAGTAGATAAAACCCATTGAAACATTTCTCTTTTTTTCTGGTGTCTGTTTTACATTTCTGAGAATATTTTTGAAAGAGCTAACACTTTATTCATTGTATGTATAATGTAAAAAGTAATAAGCATTGTTGATGTGTCATAAAGATGAAAAGCAAAAATTTAAAAGAACACTTCGAAAATTCCTCCGCCCAACATCCATCAGAAGACACATTACTTCACCTTATTCACATAGGTAGGAAGCCTTGAAGTGGAAGGGAACTGGAAGACTAGCCTGCAATTTGGCACTAACACATTTGATGGGAGAGATTATATAGCTATTAAGACTTCCCCTGAGGGGGAAAAAAAGTAGCACACTCCACTTTATAACAAGATCTTGCAAAATTCACAATTTATGGTCAAGGCTTTTGTCATAAATTATTTTGGCTGCACCTTCAGCATTTTTTTTTCCTTCTCGCTGTATTTGTAGGATAAAAAATATATTTTTAATGGATAACAGAAAAATTTTCACTAATAGGGACCCTTATCTTGCATTTGTATACATAAATGGCACATACTCTTATTTACTTAGTCTTATAGTCTCCTTTAAGAAGTTATTACACAAACACATACAGTGTTTGGTAACTCTTGAAAATTCCATTTCAACTGCATACAAATCAACCTGAATCTTCGTTTATAATTTTTTTTTAAATCTTGTACACATTTTTATTAATGTTTCAAAAGTGAAGTGTCAAAATACTGCAAAATACGTGCCTTTGCAATATCCAGTTTCTGAGATTACCAGTTACCTTGAGAAAGTAATTTTTTAACATGATAGATGGCTAAAAGGTCCTTTTCTAGTAGATGATATGCACACCAATGACTACCAGTGATGCCAAGTCATGTGTATTCAGCACATCACTAAAAGCAATTTGGAGGTTTTAATACTTAATAATATTTTAAATATTACCCAAAATTGGGAATAATTTAGGCATACACTAAAGAACTTGTATAATCATCTAATTTAGAGCTATTTATGCAAACCAGATCTGTTCATTTCTAAGACATATTCAAATTCCATGGTTTTTATACCAAGCGAAAAAAGGACCAACACCATTGTTAGTAAAATTATACCAAAGATAGCAGCTTCAGCAAACTTTGTTCTTTCTCTCCACCTGCTATGATTTATTTTTTACCTCATTTCCTAGAAGGGCATTTATACAGGCTTCAGAGGCATCACAGATGGCAGTAAGGTCATGTCCCCCCTCCAGTGCCAGCACCACGCGGCCATCCGCCAGCTTCAGCAATTGCTTGGTTAGGTGACCAAAACCTGGTATTCAAATACAGCAGAGCAAATAATTAAAGCAGAACAGGCATTGCAGGCACGTTTAACATCTGCTGCATGAGACTGTAGAAAGTTCTGGAAAACTCTACAGGCAGCATAGGATGTACTTAATCCAGTATCCTGTTTCTGGCCATGGCCCACACCAGATGATTTGGTGTTAGTATATGGAATTTTTTATAAGGCACATCCAAGCTAATGTCCCTCATGCTGATCCCTCATTGCTCAGTTCAGTTCAAACATGAACCTTTGTTAATCATTATCACCCTGGATTCTCTTCCTATTTGCATATCAGTGTGATATATAGACGTTATTTAGAGAGAACTGATATAACTCTGGTCACTTATGGCATTGATATGACAATATTTGTAGTCAAATGACAGTACTATAATTAAAAATAATGGTGCTTTCCAAATGGGATGATGAAGGGTTTTTTATTTAAAAATTACTTCTTCCTTTATATTTGAGGTTTGAGAACAATACAATATCATGGACTGAGAGATAGTGGAAATTTATGTTAGCTCTTAGGTCCATCTTGAAGTGTTTTTAGAAGCAGCACTAACGACTTTAATTCAAGGGTTTGGTATAAGTTGAAACTGTCTAGAACTTTGTAGCTATCTCTACCAGTATCACTCACTCCTCACCAACAGTATTCCAAGAAACTCTGCACCATAGCCAAAAATGATGGTACTTCATTTTCTGTGGTGATCTATAACTACACAGAAATTACCACAAAGTTTTCATCTGTGATTCAAGTAAAGTTAATTTATTACATTTTTAATGACAAGAAAAATAACATGAAATATGTCAATTTGGAGTGAAGATTTTTTGGAAGAATTTTTGTGGTAGTTTCCTAGGACAGCTATTGTTTTTGTTTAATCTCTTTCAAGGAAGAAATGATAAACAAAGATTTGAAACTATTGACATTAAATAAACATCACATCTTGTTCTTAACTTTTTCACTCAGTCTGTACTAGTTGCTTCATTGATGGCCATCACTACTTATTCCATTGCATTTCATGTCCTTAAATAAAGCATTAGAAGGTACCTGCTAGACCCTGGAGTTCTATAAAGACAGGAAAATTAACATCTTTTTAGTATGTTCCAGTAAAGAAGACCACCAAAAATTAAAACTGTGAAAATTACAAGCATATTTTCTAGAGAAATTTTCCAAACTCAAGTTTTGTTTTCATCTTAGGGTGTAAAATGGAAAGCTTTGTTAACCACATGTACAACTGGTTTTAGAAGAGGAATTTTAATTAGATCAAATCTGGATTAGCTGTACAGACATAAAAACCCCAAAACAACAAAACTCCTCTACTTGTCACTTAGCATATAAATGATCATAGAAACACTTGAGGTGAAATACTGTTTCCTTGAGTCACTGCCCAATAATCTGTACACTAAAAGTACCACAGTTTTGATTCTAGCAAAGTAACTACACTGTGGTTCAAATTATATAAAGGGATGAATAACAAATAAAACCCTAAACTCCCATTTAAACTCAACCTTCCTTCATAAAAAAACCCCAAAAACAAAAACAAACAAACAAACCCAAACAAAACAAAACAAAAACCCCCACCCAACAACCCCCTCTAGCCCTCCTCTCTACAAAAGACCAAATTTAGACAGGATAATAAAAGTGAAGGAAGGAGTGGAATGAGGGTAACCTTTGATCTTTAGCCAATTTCTGCAGTCTTCTACCTACAGAAATCATTTCTCTCTGCATGTTACACATGAGATCTTTGGGTCCATAAGAAGAGAGTGCCAACAGTGTAAAGTGAGTCAAAGAACATTTACAGGAAATGAAGAATGAACAGGCGCAGGCTCCTCACATTAATAATTCATCCTTTGAGTGTGTGAGAAAACCAACAGCACTTTTAAGATCACATTATCCTTTGAGTTATACAGATTCTGTGAAGGGAAAGCTCTACCACATTTCCCCTGCACACTGGAGAATTTTGTATGACTGCGAATATTGCTATCTCCGCATAGCAATCTTCTGAGGTTTGTAGGGCAACAAATGTAAAGACTCTTGCTATGCCTTTTCTTCATTTAGACAACCATATATAATATAACTCATCATTATTGCTACAATATTAATTTGTCTTCTTGGTTTCCTGATGGTTCTCCTAGTATCAACGCTATAATAATCACCAGTGACTGAATCAGGATACAAGGAGCTACAAAGCATCTTTCCAAACAGAGATAACAGTAACAGCATTAACTGTTTCCAACCCAAATTAACACGGTGGGGCTTCTCTTCAGAATAACTACCCTGAGAAAGTAAAGGTGACTTGCTAGAAAGTGAAGAAATCATTTTAGTCAGCAGTACCAACATCACCAGTGACTGAATGAATTATGGAAATTCTTAACAAAGAAACTTGGATCCCGTGTCACTGCAGAAAACTAAGAAAGATGTAAGCTTCCTCAAGAAAATCCTCTGGAGTGCAGAAGTAAGAAAATGGAAATAAAGGAATCTTAGTCAAGTAATAGTTTTAAGATGGACTGTAGTTCATGCCAAATAATTAATGAAAACAAGAAGAAAATAGTAACAAACGCCATTAAAAAATCCGTCATCTCCCCTGATATAAGGAGATCAAGCACTGGCCAACTTAAGGTGAGAAAGGAGTCAGACAAGAATTTTGAATCCTGAGCCTTCCAACTCACATGAATATCTAGAAATCAGCAGCAGTTCTTGACCCTGCTACTGTACCTGCTGTAATCTTGTAAATGTGCTCAGTGATTTTGCATTTTAGAGAAATGCAGCATTTTTGAAAAATAGGCTCATGCAGTGTGCCAGGAAACTGTGAAAATGTTTTTGTGCCAACTATTATTTTCATATTTTCTGTAATTTAAACATTAAGAGTATTTGCTTCATCAACAGACGTAATATTTGGGTATCCTGGGTAGAACTTGCAAAAGCATTTCATATTCATTTGCTATCATCCTATTAAATATTATGATTTCAAAACAAAAACATAACGTGTAATTTTTAATTACACATTTTCCCCTCCTGCAGTACTATTATTGTAGGATATACAATACTCAAATATTTGTAAGAAATTATTCTAGTGTGGGAAGGTGGAAAGAGAGAAAATGATTATTCTATTATATTAATGAGCAAGCATTCGGGCTGTTATTGAAGGACACAGTGTGCTGATCACATGAATTACCATCTGAGGAAGTAATTCATCTTTTAGTGGACTGATGCCCCAGACAGCATCCTAGTTTGTTTTGGGTTTTTTTCCCTGTTTGTAACAGTTAACCTCCCCCCACACTCTTTTTAGTTCTGCTAAGCAGCAAGGTATGGCATGGGTGAGGTTTCTAAAGCCTCATTTGACGGAAGTCAATGGAGCAACTGTACTCTGCCTGTAGTTACTGAACCACAAAAAAACCCCGTATAAAAATCCTATAAAAAGGAATGCAGAGTTATTTCAGTTTTCTTTTGTTGTTTTTGAGCTATCCTTACTCTGATAACCTGAAATGGACAGTGGCAAACACAAGGCAGGCAAAACACCTCTTATCGAGGTCAGTTCCCCTCTGACAGGCTCATTACACAACCGTGTGTTGACTTACGTGTGGTGGAAGTAAATATAACCAGTCAGAGTTCGAATAGACAACCTCCCATTTTGCAAAATAAGCATTTGAGGATGAAGACAACTTGAGAATGTTGCATCCTTTCCTCAGCAGACAAGGAAAGGAACCATATGGATGGGGTGAACTCCCAGCCAGTACCGCAGCACTCCTTGTTTGCATAAACAGTCTTATATGCAACTCAATTTGCTTGCCAGCAAATGTGGAAACACCCAGTTAGTGGGGACTAAACCTGCCTCAGCAGAAGAGAGACTCCTTCCCTCTCCCCCACTGTGCATAAGGAGAGCAGATGTCTCCTGAGCAGTCATTTTTTGGGTGACAGAAGCTGAACAAAGCTGTGGTGCTGGTCCTTGCTCATTGGAGACAGTGAAGGAACAAGGACACGTCAACAACCAAAAGGCTGGAGAAGCTTTAGTGTTATGGAGAAAGCATCAGCTTTTTCAGCCTCAGTAGCAGGGCCCCAACAGCTCTTTTGGCTCTAGTGTCTTAAAAGCTACAACCCAACCCTAAATTACAGGCAGAGCTCTGGTGAGCTTCTCTGGATACTCAGAGCAGCCTGGAGAGGAATACAGGCAAAAAACACAAAACCTCCACAGTCTCTGTCCTGGACCTCCAAGCATGTATTAACTGTTATTTACCATTTAATCATGTCATTACTCTCTAATTTACTTGACAATGTGTTTTCCTCTCATTAAAACTGTTGCGATGATCACTGCCAAAATTCTACCCACCAGTGTTCTGTGCTCCTTCCCTGTGGTTCCTTCGTGACTATTTGATTAATTTTCATTGATATTCTTCCAACAATAGCATCTAAAATTAACTGGGTCAGTTTTTACATAACTTCCTGAGTCACCAGGCTACGTGTCCTAAATAAATATGTCCATACAGGAGTCCAATGATAATTTACCCTTCCAGCACTAGCAAGGGCTGGGACATTTTACAAAGCTTGTGTTCTATGATAAGAGAACATATTTTATTCTCAGCTCTTAATTCAGGACCTTTTTTTCAATCAAAACTTCATTTGGATGAAGTCAGAGACTTGACTCAGTTGGCAGGATGTGGCCTTGAGTGAGGGGGAAAAGGAGATTTTAACGCCAAATACATTCTTATGAAAAACATTTTCCAAATGGCTGAAATTACAAATGTTACAAATGTTGAGGTACCTGAATTTAAATGGTACATTTGGCCTCCAGGCATTAGCTGCTGATTTCTTGCTTTTAATACAGGAGAAGGAATCTCAGTAACACTTCAAATAAAATGTCTCAAGCAGGCATTTAATTTATATTAAATTAGACAGTAATTGTATGTTAAATAAATGCCAATAGTCTCAGGAACACATTTTTATGGAAAAACAATTTATGTATTAGATGTTTTTACTGCATGCCTGTTAGGTCTACAGTAATATGTTTTTCATAATTAGCTGCTCTTTAGCTGTTACATTGAACATAACTTATTAAATCTCTTTTACTGTATATTCAAGGATACATAGGATTCCTCTTTGAAAGTCAAATACTGCAAACCTGTCTCGCAACGGAAGAGGTGACCTTGCAATACTCAGTAAGATGGTATTTTCAACTCACTTGACATATGGATTTATCCAAGTGTGTTATACAGTCCATAGCATTTGCTTAGTCCTTCAGGAGGGAGGAACTTTTACCCCTTTACCACACAAGGCAGCACTGACTACCAGGCAAAATGTTCCTCAGAGAAAACATACAGAGGAAGAACACTCCCCCAAACTTATCTCCCAATTAATTAATGGTGAGAATAAAAGGATGGCATTTCTTTTGTAAATTGCATTATCAAGCTTTAGGGATTCTGCACCCTCCAGGAAAGGTCACAGTAATGGTAATATACAAAATAATTATGAAGCTTTTAGAACTGTTAAAATGCTGTTTTGTGGATTCAGAGGGAAAATATTCAACCACAGATTTCAGGTGCCAAAGTCAAAGCAGGAACCTTTGGATATTCCCAAAACAGTCTGGATGTTTCAGCTCTGTTCTAGTCCTGTACTAGCTCTTTGCCCTGTGCTTTCCTTTCTTCTCCATTTCCTTATATTTCCTTAATGTCTACCCCTTCTTATGGCTGGCCCAAGTAATAATTTCTTCACTGTCGTGCTATCCTTCCTCTCCTTTTTTATTTTGCTTCCTATTTAGAAACCCTCTACTAAGTGAAGTCAGACAGGATGCAAGATGATCCGTCCAACAGAGATCTTCCCTGATTTTTCAAGAACAAGTAGTTGTTCTGCATAAGAAAGGAGAAGCCAGAAGAGAGAAGTTGCAGGACTTCATAAAGCAAGGTGGTATTTCAGAGTCTTGGATTCAGATCTCTCTGAAAAAGGCTGTTGCTTCATCTTTGAGGTGAGGGTATTCTCCATGGAGTTTGGAGAGCTTTTTTTTTTTTTTTTTCCTGGAGACTAGAAACTCTCTAAAGGGATTCTGTGGAGATAGACTAATCAGACTAATAATTATCTGCGAAAATCTGTCTCATGTACTGTGAAATCTGCCAAGCTGATAGAGCATGTGGTATTACTGTTATCATAACTTCTTCCAAATCTGATCAAGTCGCCTGATTAAACTGATATACAATATATGCATCTGATGTTACAAGTTACAGATGATTATATCTCCAAATCTGAGTCTAGACTCAGTAAGGGGTTGGCTAAAAAACATGACATCTGATAAAAAAATAATTCAGAGTATGAGGAATTTGTTTCTAATCCATGCTGGAATGAAAATCAGATACTACTATTGACTATCCAAATAAATCAGTAAGCTTGATTAAGTTTGGAGAAGTTTATTATAATGCTACTGCCTATAAAATCAACTTGACACATTTTTAAAATATGTGGGGCAAAGTTTCTGCTGTTACACATGAATAGCTGAAATGTGGGCACTGAGTTATAACTGAAAACAATCTGATGGGAAGATCTAGCCTTATTTCTTTTTCTAACTGATGAAAAGCCAAGTCAGTTAATGTTGAATTGACCCAGGAGGCTAACACAAAGGATCTGATTTAAACCCCATCGCTCAGAAGCTAAGAACTGACTGCCATTTTCTGAAGATGGTCTACTGTATTCTGCCAAGAAAATCATCATGGACTGAAGGATCTTTTCAACTTATACAGTTTCTCAGAGCATACAAATTAAGACTCTCTCTTTATTTTCAGTCATTTACTGACCCTACCACATCAACATATCAGATTAAATTAAGAGCTCGTTCCTTAGCCAGTGTTAATCAGGACATACCATTATCTAAAGACCTAGCCTCCAGATGTGGGCCATTCATCATTCCAAGGCTAGCAACATACGTACAATAAGCATTTTGGGGAGAGGTTCTTCTAGGTGGACAGACTTGAAGTAAACACTCTATTTCCTGACCAATTTGGCAACAAGCTTCCTGGTGAACTCAGTATTAGTACCAGAGGTCTAGTGCCCCTCAGGATCTGGATCACATTGTTTAATAAACATCATTTTATAAAATCAGAAGGGAATAAGGCACTGCGTTTCTAAGGGATTAGTGTACATCTCATATAGTTATTCACTTTCCCTCTGGCCCTGTGCCTGTTAACCCCACCTGACACATGCTATAATCACCCAGAAATGCACTGCCTGTCACCACTTATTGAAAAAGTAATGTGCAAACCTCGCTAGAGGAAATGGTATTGAAACGAGTTTTGGGGTCTGACTCCTTACAGTCTTCTTCTGTTTAATTCCAATTTCCAAGTAAAATACATTGAGCAACTTTCTATAATTTATTTTATTACAAAAAACATGTCAGAATTAAGGATGTGATTTCAATGCAGACACAGCCCGTATGTACCTTTTCATAAAGGACATGTCATTAAAGGACATAGAAATGCCTGGAAATTGCGGAATTGCAAAAGCAACCGTAGCTACTATTTGAATGACGTAGGCGACTCTATCCAGCCTTCTCCATGAATAGAGAAGTCATGTCAGAACCTTGTCAGTCATGTTATTACACAGCAGAGTTTGCAGGAGCCTTAAGCTGCTGGGAGCACAAGAAAAAGTGGAAGGGAGCTGCATGGCCTTCAGGTGAAGGCAGGACTGATGCCACTTTGTTCTCATGCACTGCTGGTGGAAATATGTAAAAGTCATTTTTATTTTATGGTGTCTGTTTCCACAGAAATTCTACCACCCCACCCCTGTACTTTAATCCCCACCCACTCCCCCACCCTGAACCCCCCCCCCCCCCCCAAAAATCCTCCAAGAAATACATACGAGAATAAAATATTTTCTTAGAATTCTGAATATCCCTGTCTTTCCAGTCTTCCAACATACAGTTATCTGTAAGAGTCTTTCTGTGAGATTCTGCAGCCAAGTGGTAACCCACCAATTACTGCTTGAGAATTAGTGGTTCAGAAGCCTTATGGAGTTCTCTACTCAGTGGTTTTCTACCTTTTCTTAGAGAAAGTTAAAACAATGACATAAGCTGACATGGGTGAAAGATGCCTTCAGGTGGCTGAGCAGTCAAGGAGTACTACTGCTGGCTTTTCTCAGAGTGAGGAGCAGAGTCACTCCTGATTCTGCAGGATCCATATATAAGCAAATTACCACTGCCTCTGCTGTTACCATAGCATGACAGCAGTATTAAGGGAAGCTGGAAAACCTAAAAAAATGTTAATCTTCACTGAACAATAGAAACATCAAGAAAAAACAATGGCATTTCTGTGCTACACTCAGACCTAAATCCAGCTAACTAGTGTCAAGGTAATTTGAGGACTCCAGATGTTGTTGCAGCTGCAACAGCCATCTTAGTCATTCTCTTTAAAAGTGGGAAGTTCACAACAGGGCAAAAATCATTCATTCCACATTGAGATACTGTTTCTTGAGCAGCAACAGTTATTTCTTCTTCAAGGGAAAGCAGTACATCAGCTTTTTTAGCTGGAGACACTGAAAATCTCCTACCAGAATAGCTACTGTTTCTCCCTCCAGAGTTTTAACAGCCAGAAGTAAAACAACCTGCTGCAGTGGCTCAAAGTCTCTAGTGGCTCTAGAATCTTAGTAAATAAGGTATATCAAATTGCAACATCAGGACTGCATTTACTCTTTGCTCTGATGACGGCTGAAGAGCCACAGTAGCTGAGAGTTTGGGCAAAAATTATCCAAAGTTCATAGTAAAGCCACTTAGAAACCCTAGACAAGCAAGGCATTCAACTGTCTCACTACAAATAAATAGAGATAAACAGGGAAAATATTAAATTCAGAACAGTTCCACTCATTTAGGACACAAAGTGGTCACTCCAGCAGAGGATAAACTTTGTAGTCATTCTCAGTTTTTGCCCAAAGTGCTGATTTAATTTCATAAAATAAATGGCCATAGACCAAAATTTTAGCATCTTCCCACTACTTTTATCTAGATTTTAGTACTAAAATTTATGTTGGGGGGAATTAATTAATTAGTAATATTAATTCCTCATGAGAGATAAAGATGAAAGAAAAAAGGGACATAAGATAATAGGGAAAAGGACAAAAGTGTTTGTTTGGTTAATAAAAGAGACTGTTATAAAATAAGAGGACAAATAAATATACTTGTGACTAATACACAATAAAGGCATGGAAAAATGAGCAAGAAAAAAATGAATGTGATATGAAACTAAACACTGTCAAGGAAACAGATTTTCTTATAACGATCAGAAAGGGTCAGAAAGTAAAGAGAACAGCGTAAGTTTATGATGTTATTTCTACAAGAGGATGCAGAGCATTTCTGAGTTTTCCCCCAGGGATATACTTTTGTATCTTTTATTTGCAGAGAAAGGTGAGAGAGAGCCCCAGTAATATTAACATGGAAATCATTCAGCTTTTGGCTGCAGTGAACTCTGGATTCCTCAGTGATAAGTTGCTAACTAAAAAGAGATCTAAACACAGACAGCTGGCACAGTGCTGGGTGACAGGTTTGTATGTGTGGGCAAAAGTGTCCAACACTCAAAGCAATAAAAACATTTTAATAAGCAGGTACTTGACAACAGGCTGGTCTCCCTAGGAGCAATCACGTCACTTGCCATTTATTCAGACTGTGCTGCCACAGAAACAAAATCTGAAGTAATCCAAAGGATGCAATGGATTTAGTTTTCTGGAACTGTGAGCAAAATTTGGCCTATTAAAAGCAAAAATTTTTCTTCTCTTAAACATAGTAAAGTAAGTTTAGAAATTGTGAATGAACTAAACATTAAAGCTCAAATGAATATTTGGAGATCCACATCTTATCAACCAGAATAGAAATTTAAAGTGAATGCACAAGTTTCCTGAACTCATCTGGACTTGAGGAGCTAATAGCAGTTGCTCCTTCTAACCTTTTAGCTACTTATATATGTTCCCAGACCATGCCTTTTTCTAATGGGTCATCACAAATAAACACAAACTACCTTTCCATAAATACAAATCCTTAGTAGGAGTGGAAAAGGTGGCTTCTCTTTCCCAGGTGATATCTCCATCTCAAGCTGAAGAGCCTTGGCATCTATCTACCTAGCACGACCTAGCTCAAAGATGGCCTGGAAGTCTTTTTAACAAAGATAGCAAACAAAGAAATATTTTTCTTTTCCTTGTACCTAATGTGAACTCAAACAGTAAATCTTTGTATTTATTATAACACTTGCAAGGACTACAGATCTCAGCAGAAAACATGTCTGAAGACAAGTGCTTGCACACAGGTAAACAAGAAAGTAATTTCCAGACTTGAGATGATTTTTTGGCAGTGATAGCTATTAATAAAAAACATTTCTTTAGTGCTAAAATCTATACACATCAGAGCAAGATCTGGATGTTGCCTATTCAAAAGGTGTGAAATCCAACACATGCAGCCAGCAGGGCTGATACAGGTGTGATTGAACAGGTGTATGGTTGCAGGCAGAGAAGGTTGTAAAAAACTTTTTTTTTTTCCTTCCTATCCTGTTTCAGACGCCCAAGAAACAGGCCTTACAACCCATTCAGGCAAGAATTTTTTTTATCTTTTTGCACATTCTGTACGGTACTGTACTTGCACATACTGCACTTCTTGCACAATCTTCCTGTACTCTCACTATGTCTGGAAATGATCAGGAGAAATTTGCTTTGACATGACTATTACCTGTTCTGTGGGACTATTTTATAATGCAAACAAGTTAATATTTATATCAGAGTTTGGCTCAGATTTCTAGCTGTGTCTTTTCATGGGCAGACGCAATGCATAAGTGATCTGGTAGCTGATGTTACACATTGAAAGAAATACAAAACCATTTTCATTTAATGTGAAGTTAAAATTTAAGAAACAAAAAAATTAGAGTACCATAGTGCCATTTTTTTTTTTAATCAACCACAGAAGTTGTTGGATTTTAGGTTTCTTTTAATTATTAGAAAGCGGATAACAGAAAAAACCTGATATACAGAGGAGAACTGGAAGAACATTTATTTCCTATAGTTTTCAGCTTTAGGCAGAAATTACAAAGTTAGCATTTACTGCTGGCTTATAGTTAAAACCTGAACATGGCCCTCTCTATGCAAAGAAAAGCAAAGGTCCAGAATAGTAGATGTTCATTTAATTAACATCACTATCTTATAGCATATGCAAAAGGAGTCTATTGTGCAAGCAATCATAAATCTATCTTGGTCTAACTTCAGAGCAATTGACCTTACAACCCAAATAATGTTCCTTTGTGCATAGTTTTTGTAGGCAATTTCTAGATTTACTGTTCCAAAGAAGGAGTGTGTAAACAATTTCAGGCAAGACTGAAGTGAGCAACTCATTCATCCTACATAGGGATAAATGTTAGTGGCAAACTGGAAAACTTGTTCTGGAAAGAGCTTCTACTGATGCTACTTTCAGTGGTTCCAGATTTTAATTTTTCATTTATTTGATTTTATGTGCAGATACTGTCTTACTAAGTAATCAAATGGGGAGAAGAGAAACGACAGGTTTTAGCAGTTCATGGGAGAGCAGAGATATTATAGGGAAAGGTAGTGACCCTTTGCCAGTCCAAGAATATTCCCTTGTCAGTTATCAAAGGATTGCCACTAATAAAAAAATCGGAGGACCTCTTCAAGAAAAAGGCAGAAGCAGAAACCTAGACAACATAAATGTAACTTCCTCTTGTTTCCACTATAACTGTTCAGTGTCTTAAATTCTTGATATTTCTTCTTTCTATAAACAAAATTAAAGGCCACATCTTGAAAAGTTCAATATGAAAAACACACATATCACTTCCATACATGTGCTCTAGATGACGTCTATATGGAAACAGTGATGAACCCTCTCCTTGATGAAACACTGTAAGCTCTTTATTACAAAATTTATCCAAAAAAAAAAAACAAGTGTGCTATCTATTTGAGCAGTGGTCATTAAAAATTTCAAAGCAACTAGCTCCAAGATGAATTTTGGCAAACTCTGAATTCCGCATGTGGGAGAGGCAACTTTAGCACTCCGTATATACCAAAAAATCTGCAATTAACCATGAGAGATTCTTTTGGGGTTAGCCACTCCTGGAGAGCTCTGGAACTGTTGAGTCAGCCTCACAGTGGAGGCACCACTGACAATCTCAGGGATCTGGGCTTTTAATTGAAATACCAGGGTCAAGTGGTTAAAACTGGTGCAGCTCAGAATAACTCAAGCTCCCTAGGATGTTATCCCTGTCCTTATATTACATCTAAGTATGGCTTTTAGTTAAAACCAGAATTTGGCCCTCTCTATGCAAAGCATAGAGGTACATCTAATCTTTTATACATTAATAGAACTGATCAAAGTAATAGTAAATGAATAGGTCAGGTAGTGTAGCCCTGTTTCATGTTTGTAACACTGTTTGTAAACATATGTTAGTATTTGCCAGACATTATGTTCAGCTCGGAGACTCCCAGCACACTGCACACTTTGACTTCTGTAACTTAATTATCTATTTCTTACTAGTGTTAATAAAATGACATCCTATAGTATCTGCTCTCTTAATGTGTAACTGAAGCAACTGAACAGAAAAGAGTAGGGATTAAATAAGATAAAACGACAATTAGTAAATAACCAGTTCTCTGCATCACACAAATGTCCAGGAACATTTGCAAAGAAATACCACTCCTCAGACTTAAATAAAACCATAAATTAGATCTGGTGACTATTTCTTAAAAAGAATTGAAAAAAGAACACTAGCAGGGATGGGACGAATGACTCCTAAAAGTAAAAGAAATGTTTATGAAAAAGAACAGCACTTGCATTCCTATTTGCCAGGGCTACTTGCCCCTTTTGTAACCTGATAATACAAAACAATATGACTTAGTGGAAGAACAGCAAATGGCCATTGTAAAAGTAGAGGCCAGAGGAAAAGGGACGCCACAAACGCCCCAGCCATGCAAATTTTTTTTGCAAGCAGATTTAATGGGTGTGCTGTGGCCAGATACCTTTAGAGTCAACCTGCCAAACCAGCAAGATCCTACACAAAGTAAATTATAATGGAATGCTAACTCAACATGTTAAAAAGTTCATATTTTGAAAAGAAAATAGTAAAAAACTTGCACAAACTATTTTTTATGAGAATACATTCGTTCTACAACCATTTTTAAGTGGTGGACCAGAAATGCTTTTCTTTCCTTCACAGCTATACTGTCTTGTTTTTATTGATTTACCCTGACTGTAAAGGAGCCTTCCGGAAAACAGTGAATAAACTGAAAAATTATGCAGTCCATACCAACTTATCTGAAAAATCACTGGAAAGTTTCATTTTCTCTCTTGTCTGTCTGACAAAACTGCAAGACAGCCAAATACAGGTGTTCAGATATGTTCAGACAACATTCTTTCTTCTTTCACTCTTTTTTAATATAATATTTTGTCCTTTACTCTAGTGAAAACACTATGGTTGGTAAAGTAAGATCAATCAAAAATTCTAATTTTTTTAAGCCTTTAAAGTATTTTTTTTGAGAAATATGGTAGTTTAGACAGCACATTTATTTAGTTTTAATTTTTGTGCTGTCATACATCAGCACTGAAGTCCTGATTTAGAACACATGCAGCATGCCTTTGAAGTTTTGGCTGTTTTTTAACAATGGAAAAAAAAATTAAACAGCACCAGAAAAAAAAAAAAATCATAAACCAGAGCTTTTGTGCTCTTGATTTATATATTGTTTTTTTATGTCTGTTTAAAAAAAGCTTTATTCTCAATAATCTTTCATGGGAAGCTTTGCTCTGACATACTTTCATCTAAGCCTTTTCTTCTGTGCTGACCTTTCTTTTCTCCTTTCTATCCCCCCAAGTCTCTGAATCTTTCTAATATCTTTCCCATTCAGTAGCAAAATGAGTTTATTGGAATTCTTATGAAAACCAAAAGAGTAGAAATTGTGCAAGTGATACGCTAAACTGATTTTTTGATGAAAGTAATAAATATTCCAAGTAAACAGGACCTCCAAATAAAACAGCTATTTTCTTCTGGTGCTCATTTGGCTCCCCTTCTGAGCTGTATGTGTGCAGTGGTACATGTCATCGTCTTTTTGGCCAAGTTACACAACACTGTTTTTTTCCAAGGAAGTGCATGAAAGCTGATAGTTGCCATTGTTCATTTTTTATCCGATGTGTTGTAATGAATATGAGCCAATGCCATTTTTATTTGTTCTGTGGCCAGCTTCTTCCTGGTTTTTTTTCTCTCCCTTTCAGCTCCAGGACCAAATTGCTGAAACAACAACAAAAAACACCACAACTGGCTTTACAGTCTTTCTCCTGCTTAGGGTCTTCCATTCCTTGGAAAATTTTAATGCATTAGTAGTGTCATCTAAACATACCAACACCAGGTACTGCAAAGAAGGATTTTAATTGCTGTTTACCTACCAAATAATTTCTACATGGATGAAGCCCTGACCCTGCCATAACTCTTAATTGTCAGCCCATATATATGTGTGGACATTACCAATCTGTATGTGCAGGATATTTATGACAGTTGAAAGAGCTGGAGAAGCAGGGGCTAGCAAGGCAGCTGTACTTTGAGAAAGCTTAACACCTGCATGATGGGAGCTTGCTGGGCATCTCCTCACTCACTGTATCTCTTCCCTCACCTTCAGCATTGCATATCCATATCTGCACCCCCTCTAAACTACTGCTCACTGCTAACAGTGAAATGACAACTGCAGCTGAGGTGAAAGTTCCTTATAAATTACAGCTCATTCATGCATTAGTGTAAAATAACATAACCAATAGAATCTCCTATCACCAACACTGATAGCTGAATTTACGTCAAAATGTTTTTTCCCAGTGAAGTGGAGTAGCAAGCTTACTGCAAAGGCACCTCTGAGTGTTTTTCCACTCTTAAAATCTATGTGAAGAACTTGAGTAGAAGTTTTTGTTAATATGGAAGCTTCTGCAGTTTATTTTATTTTTAGGGAATTTAACTACCCATTTCAGCAACTTGATCTGTGTTAAAAGAAGCCTCATTTATCATTTAATTTAATTTCATGACCTTTCTACATATTAAAATTGAATGGGAAACCCCCCTTGATTTAATAGTTGTCAAGAATATTCTTCTCTACCTTAAAGTAAGGAAAAGTTAGCTGTTTTGCCTCTTCTACTCCTCCAATCAATTTACTACTCAGTAGGAAGAGGGAAATATCCCCAGGAAGATCTGTTGCACCAATTTTCTGAAAAGATGGTTTTTTGGGAATTAAACACTCTTACTGCCTGTCACGGACAAATCTGCACTTAAGATGTTTAATGTCCAGAAAGCCAAACTTTGTGAGAGGAAGCTCATTTATGGCTCCAAAAGACAATTTACAGCCAGGCAGATAAAATATGCTTTCACCTACCAAGGTCATGCAGTGTGAATACAGCATCAGTGAGAAGCTTGTCTGGTAAATATGAAATTAAAGATGAATGCATTTTAGTTAAGTAATCTATGCTTCCATTAGTGCCTCAATAAAAATTAATCTTGATAAAGATTTTGTAGGTTATGGAGAACTACTTTCAAATCCTTGTATTATTTAAGCAACTTATAATACTAATATAATCATACAATATTAGTATATTAATCATACACTTACTATGAAAATTATTTAGAAATTATTTTCTATATAATAATACTATCTAATATATTTCTAATAATCATTCAAATTCCAAGCAAATGGCTATTTTTATACAGAAACCAGGAAAACTATGTAGAAATTATGTTTGCTCTACTTACAATAAATATAGTCATATTAGCATGTCATAATATTAATCTTAGCTTTAGAGCTGATTCATCTCCAAATATCTAGAATTTCTATGCCGAACATCTACAGAGAATTTCTATGCCAAATTTTGTTCCGTTAAACTCAGTAATAATTCCTCAAACTACACATGTGACTCAAAACATTTGCCATCTTACCAACCCACTGTGCACCTTGCTTGCTTTGTCTGAGACATAAGTCAGAGCTTTTTAAAGCTCTGCTCAGTACTTAGTTCAATCTCTCCTAACACCCTTTTAGTTCAGTGTCCTCTTCCCTTGAATATACTGGCACTTCTCTGCTAATAACATGACAAAAACATGGTAAGTGGTATGCATTTACCAAGGTGGCTTTTAGATATCCCAGAAAAAGAAGGGAATTTGACCATTTGTCCTGGTGTTTTAGAAGTTAAACCACCTGGTCAAAAGGATCATTCCAGCTTGGATGTCTGATGCCCAGCCTTCCCATCCTCACACCTGGGATTTCCCAGGCTGAAACACTGGAAAATGTCCTCCTCCTTCATGAATTAATTTGCTGCTCTCAAGCCCTTTCTTTCAGATGAACAGCTGACATATCTCCAAACAGTGCTACCATAAGCATCTATATTGCTTCAAAAACAAGACATTTGAAAAAGGGAAATGATTGTCTACTTTAGAGAGATAAACTGAAGCAAATGAAAATCAAATCTCAAGGGACAAGCTTCAAGAACGAAATCTCCACAGATCAAACACCCAAAGGCAGTAAGTTCTAAAATTCACTGAGTTGAAACTAACACAGAAGGAACAGTTCAGTGACACAGAGATACCATAAAATTGGTCAGGGAATATTCCTATAGTAATGAGAGGCCTTTTAGCTGACCTTTTTTAAATTTTATTCTTACCTCTGAGTCTGCTATCTCTGAGTCTTGTGCATCAGTTTTCCTAAAAGCTAAGGAAGCATTCAGAGCAAATAAATATATTTTTCAGATGCTATTTCTTTCACTAGTTTTAATAAAATAAAAACAGGTACTGAGCAAGGACAGTGTAATCCAATGGGCTAAATTAGTTAGTTGAGCCATGATGACAAGAGGGATTGGCAAATTTTGAAGTAAAAAGTTACTCAAGACATAATATTTGACATCTGATTTATGATGCTCTAATTGTCAGTAGTCAGCCAAAGCCAAAAGACTGCTATTGTCTTTCAGATGAAATATATCTAGAAGAGTGCTGACTGTTTACTGAACTAAATATATCCTCTTGGTTTCTCCCTGAAGTATATGTTCCACCTTGGAATAGAAGATTTTTTTTCTACTTTCTCTCTTAAAAATACTGAGTTTAGGTCTGACAAGTTCTGATGGCCAGTGTACACCATGCTAAAGTGGTTATGCTATAAATACCCTTGTTAAGGTAAAAGATGGCCAGTTCTATTAAAATAAATTACAAAATTTTCTTCCAATATAATGAAACATAATAAAAAGTAGGTAAATAATTTTAAAGCATTTTTGAAAATTTTATGCAAAAATGCAAATTAGTAGTATCTTTCTTACTTTTCTTTTATCTATATAATGCAAATTACAATAAGGAAAATTTTATTTTGTCTGAACGAAAGACACTTCTTATTTTATTCTCTAGATTTTAATCTTTTTTCTCTTTTCTTTTCTTTTCTTTTCTTTTCTTTTCTTTTCTTTTCTTTTCTTTTCTTTTCTTTTCTTTTCTTTTCT
>VZUI01082683.1:0-34730 GCA_013401135.1 Cettia cetti
AAAAAGAAAAAGAAAAAGAAAAAGAAAAAGAAAAAGAAAAAGAAAAAGAAAAAGAAAAAGAAAAAGAAAAAAAAAAAGAAAAAGAAAAAAAAAAGAAAAAGAAAAAAGAACCATGGGGGAAAAAATCACCAAGTAAACTATAACAGCTTTTCTGACAGTTTTTTAAAGGTTTTTTTTTAACCTCTTTTTATTTATAGTAAATGATAGAATCACACTTACTCCTAAACAATGAAATATGCTTACATGAAAATACCGTGTCATTTTAGAAAATACATTAAAATACATTCTGCTTGTAATTTCTGTTCCATTTCTTTCAAAAAGCCCTGAGAAAAGTGTCTCAAGAAAGAAACCAATTTATACTGAAAATAATAATAATACATAATTAAACAGAATTATTTCTTCTAAGATAACTTGCATTGCACTCTCTGTATAACAATCTTTTTTGAGTTAGTAGTATGACAAAAATTTGGTGTTGAAATAATACTTTCATATTTTCTGAATCTCAATTTAAGTAGAGTAATCATGCAGGTAATCAATATTTGTTTCTTTTCTCTAATCAATCTGTGCTCTGAGTATTTTGTTAGGTATTATAGACAGGGAACTCTTCCCCTTACAATCTTAATAGGAGGACAAAGAAATATGATCAGTACACATGGTTGCAGGATTTTTTTTTTCTCAGATATGATTTCCACTATAGCAATACAAAAAAACCTGATATATTTTCCTACCCATCACGTTTGGCTACAATAGAAACCCTCTGTATTTGAATCAAAGTAAATGAGAATTAAACTGGGCTTTTAGTTTTTCTATTCAGCTTTAAAAATGACAAGCTTACAGAACATACACTATGATTTCATTTTATAACTGAATAGTAATCTCTTCTAAGACTTACACATGCATTTCTACCTAGCTATTGGAGCAGAAAATTATTAAAAGGGGAAATGAAAAAAAAAACCAAAACCACCAAAACAGCTCTTCGCCTCCCCATGGTTAATGGGATTAATTCCATTGCACCAATGCATTAACCTTGCACTCTTCTGTCACAGATTTTTGTGCTATTTTGTATATTCAAGTTGTGCTAGAAGCAGAATCATTTAGTCACACAGGCAGAGAGAAAGGACTGACTAGGATAATCTCAGTATTTATACACTCTGGCCCTTCAGGCTTAAGAGTGGAGGGCATGAACAGGAAGAAAGAAAAAAACACCCCACCAATAACTGAAAGTGATACTGTGCAATGTCCCTGCCTCAACCCTTCCCTTTAGCGTGCACTGTGCCATGGAGCAAGCGTGCAGAGTCAGGCTTGGCACAGCAGAGCTGTTGTCCTGGAGTCAGGCCTGCCTCTTCTGCCTCTTTATGCAGGGTTATTATCCGTTAATTGGTGTGAAATTCTTCCCTATACCACCAGCCTGCAAACAGGAGAAAATTCCTTCCTAACACTGCTGAGTAAGTTGGCATGTGAAAGCAGATATCAAAGTTTAGATGCTTAACTTCATTCTTGGTTATCTGATGCTATATCTAACTGAGCTGCTCATGTTAGAGGTATAATTGTCTTCACCCAGTAAGGCGAGAGAAATCACTCTGGGAGGTCAACATTCTGCACACCTTCAGAACAGCCTACAGGATAAAGTAAGCAGCCCTTGGAAGTGATTATCTTTTATTCTTAAAATTAGAGATAGTCACTACACCAGCCAATACTTAAATTTCTAACTCTGAAGAAATCATTTGTGTGAGATTAGGTTGGTACCTCAAATTCTCCGTGAGCAAGAAAATAGTGTTATATACACTGGGGAGGTTGCATTATGAAATTATTAAAATGCTATATAAAAAAATTAACAGAAAAATTGACTGCAAAAGACCATGGCGTGTGATAAACATATATGGGTGAAATTGGAAGACAGAGATTTTCATCATCCACAGCCCTGGAAGCAAGAGCAGCTTACTTATCGGTAATAACTAGACAGGAAAGTAGCAAGGAAAACAAAATGAAAAAGTAAAAACAAGAGATCACACAAAAGCTTTGCAAACTGAAAGAGCTTAGGAGTCCTGTCCAATGAAAACAACACCTGTGAAGGTAAACAATAAAATATTCAGCAAAAATATTCTTCTCACATAAATAAAAATGACATACTTATGAGTGAGCAAAGATAAAAGATTTTACCAACATCAGTCCACTTTGATGCATTTTTTCAATGGTTTTTCAGTGAGGGTTTTTTTTTTAATTTTTAGTCCCCCTATTGCTCTTACCTTCCATTCTAGTTTTTAAATTATGTCTCTGTATATTAGGTTTGTATGGTCAGGTTTTGGTAGCAGTGGGGCTAAGGGGTGGCTTCTGTGAGAAGCTTCTGGAAGCTTCCCCTAGGTCCAGTAGAGCCAAAGCCAGCCAGCTCCAGGAGGGACTCTGGCCAAAACCAAGCCAGTCAAGAATTATATTAATGCCTCTCTGATAATGTATTTAAGAAGGAAAAAAATTTAATGTGCAAATATAATTACATCCAGAGAAGAGCAGGGTGAGGACATGTGAGAGGAGCAGCCCTGCAGACAGCCAGGGCAGTGCAGAAGGAGGGGCAGGAGCTGCTCCAGGCTCTGGAGCTCAGATTCCCCTGCAGCAGCCCATGGTGAGGCAGCTGTGTCCCTGCAGCACAGGGAGGGCTCAGGGGAGCAGAGATCCACCTGCAGCCTCTGGAGGAGCTCAGGCTGAGCAGGGGGATACCCAAAGGAGGCTGTGACCCCATGGGAAGCCTGTGCAGGGGCAGGATCCTGGCAGGACCTGTAGATATCCTGTCCAGGATGGAGCAGGTTTTGCTGGTTGAATTATGGCCCTGTGGAGGATCCATGCTGGAGCAACCTGTTCAGAAAGAACTGCAGCCATGGAAGACTGAGCCACACTAGAACAGTTTGTGGAGAGTTGTAGCCATGGGACGACTCATGTCAGAGCAGTTCATGCAGTCTTCTGTGGGAGGGATTCCTCACTGGAGCAGGGGGAGGATTTAGTATGCTCTCCCTGAACAGCAGCAGGAGTAACTGTGATGAACTGACCAGAACTCCCATTCCCATGTCCCTTCGCTGCTGGAGGAGAGGAAGCAGAGCCTGGAAAAGAGCAGGAAGATAGAGGAAGATGATTTTTAAAATTTATTTTATTTCTTATTATTTGCTCTTATTTTGTTGATAATAAATTCAATTAATACAAGCTGAATTGAGTACACTTTGTTTGTGATGGTATTTTGATGAGTAATTTCTCCCTGTTCTTAACTCATAAAACTTTTTTATATTTTCTCTCCCTGTCCAAGTGTGAAGAAGGTCCAGTCAACCCACTACTCTCTGGTTTTGACTGAAAACATAACAAAAGCACAAAATAATATTTTCTACTTGGCCAAAATCAGAGTGAACCAAACATCAGAAGTGCACCTGTGTGAGTAGAAACTTTCAAGTTATATTTAATAGATCAACCCCTGAATTTTTGCCTTATAAGCCACAGAATGCTGATACACATCACCTGAAACTTTATCCCCAAAGCTAATGAATAAACTGTCTTTTAAACCTTTTTTTACTCTTATTCAAATTAAATATGTTATCATGAATTTTAGACTTTCAAACTTCAAATACTTGTATAATATCTCTGAAAGCACAGGACACTCCAAAGGTTGCCTTTAACCTCATTAATCTGTTATCAATAAACAGGACTTTATTCGCTGCTACAGAAAAATGATTAGTGATCGTTCATGCAGAAGACAGAAATCATGGCCCTCTGAGAGAAGACAATAAAACTGATTTTAGGAACAGTTTGACCTCTCTTCTTGCTGAAAAGGAGATGAACCAGGAGTGCTGGCATAGGATTCTCTTTGCTTTTCAAAAAAAAAGCTGTTCTTTTTAGAGGAAAGAGAAAGCTCCATTCATAGGACAAGGGTAAAGCACCATGTTTTGGGAGGTTCACTGCCCAAGACAGATATTACTAGAAAGAATAAGGCCACAAATATTGGAATGTTTATAGGGATAAAAACAGAGCATATAAATAAAGTGCAGGCAACTGAAGAAAAAAGCTATAAATTGATAAAAGAACCCTCAGTAAAATTAGCAACTGTCCTTGATAATAGAGGGAAGTATAAAGACTACACCCGTTTTGCAAGTATGAGTTACTCTTTAATGGCTCCGTTTAACAATTTCCTTGTCCCAATTATATACTTTAAAAATTAATTGAGCACACCCAGTTTCCTGTCTCTTTGCTGTCACTGCATCACTGTTGCATGAGGTACCTGTTTACAGCTAAATGTCCATCTTACCCAGGGCTTTAGGGTAGCATGGTTATAAATTTTAATCAAAGCTCTGAGAAATATGTGAAACAAACAAACCCCAGTCACAATGATTTTGTTGTTGTTGCTTTTTTCTTTTTCAGTAATCTCTCTGTTTCAATTTAAAAAATAATCTACATTCAAAACTGAGGCTTTGCAGTTCGCAGCTAAATGAACAGAAGCTTTTTTTTTTTCAGGAGAAAATTAACTAATGAAAATTACTATGGCAAAGTGTACAAGGTAAAGGCATAGAAGATGCAGATTTTGGGGTCTGTGCTGTTTTGCTATTAAATTTAGCATGTTGTAAATACTTAAGGGAAGACAGGCATTCCTCCATCCATGTTCAACAGTGCTCATTAGTTCTTCACAAAAATACAAATTCATGGCTACGGAGCTCCAGAGGGGAGTTGACTATGTTATCATCCTTGTGACTGGGTTACATAAGCAGTCTTCAACAAGACCACACACACCTATGACTCTGAATGTAGTTTCCTATATGGAAACTTTGGTGGGAGTCAGCTCCAGATAAAGAAACGTCAGTTAGTGATCCGTGAAGTTGGGAGCAAGGAAAGTTTACCAACCTCCATGATCTCACTGATCTTCCAATTTTTTTTTATTGACATACAGGACTAGAAAACATTGAAATGCCCTTGGTTTTCCCTACTAACCTTCCATGACTCTGTCAAGAAGATGCATGAAATTAATTCGTGGTCAGGACACCCACAGTGGGACTCATCACCCACTTTTAGGTCTCTGATGTAGATGTCTATGAATCCCACTGCTAATGTAGGTTGATATTCAGGTAAGGTATCGTATGTGTTTGCCCTTTTTAACCTGACCATCAGATTCATGAATGGCTACACACTCAGTGGATTTTGGTAGATGACATTGCAGTCTTCTGTGAAGACAAATGCTTGCTAGGATGTGCTGGCACTGACAGTTTATGTAAAGATTTTAGCTAACCCTATGACCCTATTCCAATCATGATGGTAGACCAGTAAATGTAGCTTCATCAAAATGTGGCCAGCAGGATGAAGGAGGTGATTCTGCCCCCCTGTTTTCCCTTTGGTGAGACACCACAGGCAGTGCTGCATCCAATTATGAGGTCCCAGAACAGAAGTGACGTGGACCTGTTGGAATGAGTCCAGAGGGGAGGCTACCTCTGCCACAAGGAAAGGCTGAGAGATTTGGGATTGTTCACCCTGGAAAAGAGAAGGCTTTGGGGTGGCCTAACTGTGACTTTCCAGTACCTGAAGTGAGCTTATAGGCAAGATGGAGCAAGATTGTGCACAAGGGTAGATAGTTGCGGGATAGGAGGGACTGAGTTTAAATTGAAATGGAGTAGATTCACATCAAAAAATTGGAAAAAAATTCTTTACTGTGATGTTGGTGGCCCTGGTTGCCCAGAGAAGCTGTGGCTGCCCCATCCCTGGAAGTGCAAGGCCAGGCTGGATGTGGGTCTGACCAGCCTGGTCCAGTGGAAGGTGTACTTCTCCACAGCAGTGGAGTTGGAACTTGGATGATCTTTAAGGTCCCCTTCCAAGCCAAATCATTCAACGATTCTATTGTATTCTTCCCCAAGAAGTCCAAATAAGAAATTATTCAAGACACCAGGCCCAAAGGAAGTTTTATTCCTGAATAATAATATATATTTGTCATTAGTGGTTATTATGCAGATGCTAAAAGATGTTTTCAGCTGAACTGCCCCATGGATTCCAAATACCTCAGAATCCAGATTTCTTGTCCTTTCCCTCTGCGGGTGAGCTGGAGCAGATTAGCTTTCCTACTAAAAAAATAAAACTAAAATTATGGAGCCACTTTAAAAAGAAAAATGTGAGATTAAAGCAAAGTAATAATGTAGCTTGAGAGGGCAAACTCTATAAAGAAATTGTACCTTGCTCTCTAACTGCACAGAGCACATTAAGATCGTAATATTCTATGTCTTTTTGGGCTTTGGGAAAAGCAGGCTGTCCCCTGGATAGCAGAATAAATGAAACCTCGTTTCTTATGTTAGTTCTGCTTGAAATTAAGTTCTCTAATATCTAATTTTGTGTGAACTATGAGTGATAATTTTTGTCATTTCATGTTTATTTCTAAACTTCCCTGAAATTGACTTTTTTTCAAGGTCTAATAAAAAAGCATGCATATAAAATATACAGAGCACTTCTCTTTTGTTAAATATAACCAAAATTCAAATATTGCTTCAGTATTCCCAGTGCTACCGTAAAGGAGCAGAAAGAAAGACATACAGATGCAGATACACTGACATACATGATTATAAATGCTTTATTTCCTTTGGGAATTAGGTCCACATTGCTGATATGAGTCAGAGATCTTTCCTCTTCCTCTGATCAGATTTGCTCACATCTTTTCAATTTGTCTGTTATTGCTGTCCCCAGAAACAAAACACAGCTTTAGCTAAACTGAGAGGCATGAGCTAGTGTGAAATTTAAATAAAGTTATCTAATATTGCTGGTGGTCCTTTCTTGAAATGAGTTTGTATGATGAATTCAATGGGGTATGTGTGCCTGGACTGCCTAGAACCATCTCATTTCTCTCATCACAAATTTAAATGCTCTAAAATTTGGAAATTTAATTTTCATTTATGCTTTGTCAAATTTCTTGCTGCAAAGTGTTAATTTAGCCACTATAAGATTTACAGATACCCTACTGGTAATATGAAACACCAGCTTCTGTTGAGAAAATCAGAATATAATTGTTACCCAGGGTATTTCAGAATAACACACAATTAAGGTTTGAAATAACCTTACTGCCAAGTACATCTCATCACTTCAGCATAGCCAGTAGCAGAACAAGAAAAGGGTTAAATATGATTACAGGTAGCATAACAAAATCTCTTTCTTCAGAAGAGGCCAAATTTGTTTCTTTCTATCAAATGTATTTTTACCAAGTTGGCAATCCCTTCAGGACCCACCAAAATTCTGTGAAAGTCAGGAAATTGGACATGTTGTTTTGCTTAGTGTTGAGGAAATTGTATTTATGTTCTTGAGCTGAAGTTGCTGGCTTCAAGTATCTGTTGCAGTTTAAAGGGAAGGGGAAAAAAGAAGGGAGGGAGGGAGGAAGGAAGGGAGGAAGGGAGGAAGGGAGGGAGCATCTTTTTATTAGACACAAGTCAGGGTATTGAGTCAGTGAAGACAGGGTCATGATATTGAATAAAGGTGTCTATGAATCATAGAAGAATTAACACAATGCGATCCTTTTTCCAGTTGAGTCAAGCTTCTAAGGTTATTATTTTTCTCAGACCTTAGATATAAATAAATAAATGTGTGAGAAAAAGGTACACAGTACATTTTTGCACAGGAAAAAGAATTGATTTTGAATGTGATCTTGCTCAGATATTCAGTTGGAATCGAAAAGGAGGGCTACATCTTAAGGAATCATATTACATAGTAAAATATCTTTAGACAAATGCTAGAAGGGAAAAAATAAAAAAATAAAAACAATCCAGAAAGAGAAAAGACTGGACTGAATAAAATGAAAAAAAGGCTGTGCTTAGCCTCACTGAATTCAGTAAGTGATTACGCGACACAGGGTTCATTCAGGACCTAGAAAGTGATCTACAGCCTGTGTTCTGCAGGAGGTCAGAATGGAGATTAAAGTGACCTTTTCTAGTCTCAAATTCCATGAATCCAGTTCTGAACCCAGGGTCCCAATGGAAACTAAGTGACGATATAGAGTCTTTGGAGTAAGCTAACCTACAGTTGATGGATGGTTTTACTTCTTTATTTCCATAGAGTCCCCCACCATATTACTCACACAAAACAACTTTCTCACTTGTGACATTCAAAACTTTTACAGAAAAAGGAGCAATGGGTATACATAACTGAAAGCACCTCCAAGTAGGAAATGAGAAAAGCTTTTAAAACTACTAGGAGATACAGTTTTTGGAGTAATTAAAAAAAAAAAAAAAAAAAAAAAGTACAGGAACAAACTTGAAGATGGAACTTCATATGTTGATGGGCAAAACAAAAGTATGATCTGCAATAGTGGGGAACTGGACTAAGCAGCTGAGAAGCTTTGTTCAAGCAGTTGAGAAGTTTTGTTCAAGCTTTATTGCTTATGTTCCTAAATCTTTGTATATGACTGTATAGATTTTCCAGTGTCACTTAATAACTGAGACACAGAAAACTTTTTTGTTTTCATGGTGAGCTGCATTCTGCAGGAACAAGCACTGCCTTAACACATTCATTTTAAAACTCACGATGGAAGAGACAAAGCTGCATGGGTCGTGTGAAACAGCAAATCCCCCTTCAGATATTGTGTACCATTTCCTCCCTCTCTTTTCAGTCAGCTGTCTTCATGGCCCCTTATTTAAATGGCAGTCACTCACTGGACTAGGTCCAATAGCTGCAATTTCTGCTCCGAATCCACCTCTATACTTTCACACCAGGATAGACAGAGAAAATATGGGCATGGAGAGGGTTAAACCTGAAAGACTACAAGGGGGAAAAAAAAAAAACCCTGTGTAGAGTGGGAAATTAGTCAGCAGAGACCTGACAAAGTGCTTCCTACACATGCTGTTCTGTCAGGCTGCACAGCTTCTTCTGCTTCAGAGGTAATTACATAGATTTTCTGTCTTGTACTTGCAAAAACACAGCACAGCACTCCACCACTGCTTGTAGCTCAGTGCTTCAGGGCTCCAGCTGCATGGGGCTGGAAAATGTTTACACAATTTCTTTTAAGATTTTTAAACCACAGTAAGGGACGTGGCTAACTCTTCATCTGAGGGGGCATAGAAAAGAGTCCCTCTGAAGCTGGGCTTGGTTGAAAGGAAGGACTTCCTTGTAAGGCAATGCAATTATCTCTCTCTCAGGGAAATGATTTCCACCACACAATAAATCAAACAATAAATGTTTCTGAACGTTTTAACTAGAGAGGGCTCAAAAGAATTTGGACATTGATCTGGATTTCAAATTCTTACTGTTTCATATCCAGAATCCTCATCTTAAATCCATTGGCGATTTTATACTGTAGTTTTTAGGGCCCATTAAGAAATGCATCCATTCTTTTTAATTTGATACTTGTGCAAATATAGATATTCAACATATATCAAGGTGTTTATCATTAAAAATAGTATCTGTGAATATATAAATAATATCTGTATATATCCTCCCTCATTACTTTGAAATATTTCGATAATTTTGTGCTTAATGCAGTACTGATATGAGTATTTCAAATCATCTATAAATTGAGATTTAAATATTCAAGTCAATGCTTGCAACATGCACTTTTATTACATAATGGGAATGGAAAGTCCAAATTTTTTTGAAGACGCTTCTATAGTTTAGCAAAAATTTAATATATTTTTCTAACATGGAACTGCCTGTTGTAGGAAACAGCAGATTTAGAAATGTTCAGCTGTATGAACAAGTCCTAAGACAATGATGGAAACTACAGAAATAATAATCATAATAACAAAAAATTCTAAAAATAACCCTAAAATTCAGGCTGAAAGTGACATAGAGAGTCTACTTAGTCACCCTGAGATGGGAGAAATTTCTTTTCTGTTGTCTATGACACTGTCCACACTCTTTATAAAAATTTCCAGGCAGCCCCTGCCTACGTTTCCATATCTTCACAGTTAGAAACTCGTTCCTGTTACTTTTGCTCCATCTTCTTTCAGTTGCTGAATTGAATTTCCCCTTATCCATAATGCAGACTTATTGTTCCTCTGTGGCACTACCTGGAAAAGTCTGGAAAAGGGCTGGAAAAGTCCCCATCTTTCACACATCTTTCTTTTTCTTTGACTAAAAATGTCTGTATGTTTCCGTAGTTGTCAAGTTTTCCAGACTCCTGACTACTCCTCAAATCTCATGAAATCCACTTAAAGCCAGTTTCCTGGGTTGTTATCAAGTAGATAAATTGAAGTGTACATTTTAAAGTAATAAAACCATAAGTAATTTTAATTGGGGGGTGTGGGGGGGTGTTGTAGGGTTTTGTTTTTGGTTTGGGGTTTTTGTTGTTGTTGTTGTTTGGGGTTTTTTTCTTTTTTTTTTTCTTTTTATTTTGTCATATAAAGAAAAGTTATGAACAATTTGTGGCAGTGGAGACCTGGTTCTTTTCCTAAGCATATCTTCAATAAATATAGCAATTTTTTACCTTCACTATGAATACAGAAGGAAATTATCAGAGTTTTTGTTCATTTTGCATAGGATCCCAAAATGGATCAGCTTGGAAGTGATCACAGGGTTTGGAGTGATCTGGTCCAACCTCCCTGCTCAAGCAGGGTCATCCCAGAGTATATTGCATAGGATTGTGTCCAGATGGTTCTGGAATATCTCTAGGGAGGGAGATTCCACACCCTCTCTGGGCAAGCTGTTTCAGTGTGTGGTCACTTGCTACTTAATTTTCAACCCTACAGGAAGGAATGTATAACTATGTGCATAAAAGCCTAAAATAATGAAACTATTTGATTAGGGTAGGACATTTGTTTTGCCTTTCAGCACTCATAATGTCTTTTTCCTTCGCTAATTTCTATCATGTTTATTTTCACAATCATGACTTAAACACCCTTCTTATACTCCATCAATCTGTCATCTCCAAACAAGTTCATTTTACCTGGTGGCAGATATTTGGCTCCTAAACATTCTCTTCTCATTGTGACCTTGCTTCAGGCTGAGATATTAAGAGAAGGAAATAGAAAAGGAAAAGGGAAAATCAGAAAAAAGGAAAAAAATGGAAAAAAACCCAAAGAGAAACACTACTAAGGGGAACAGTGAAGTTAGACCTCAGTCCTTTAAGAAATGTCATCTGATTTGAACAGGAGTGCTACAAAGAATGAAGGAGGATCAAAGCAAGGTTTAATCATTGCATTTCAGGATTAATTTTTTCCATAATTTTTTCAGGTTTTGGTATATTCAGGATCTATTTCTCACATATTTTTAAGGTACACAGATTCTTCTGTGTGGGCAGACGGTGAGAAACAGACAGGATAACTTTGCCACTGGTAAATAGGAAAGATTTTCTTTACAGCAGCTGCTAAGAATTTGTGTTGTGTCTAGATAAATTCGATGAACTTGAATACTAGATAATTCCAATTAGAAAATGTGCTTGTTTTACTGCTTGGAAATAATGGCAATTCTACTAGTTTAAAGGAATTTGCATTCTCACTGGTTAATAGTAATTCACTCTTAATTTGAGAAGCGGGATTTCTTTTTTCTCTGTTCTTTGGTGGGGGGTGTTTTGTTTTTGGACTTTTTTTTGGTTTTTTGGTTTGGTTTGGTTTTTGATTTTTTTGTTTTTTTAAAGGAATGAATTTATTAGGGAGATTGGTTGCAGCCACTTCCATGATGGATGGAGGCAATAAGTGTATAAGAATCCAGTTCCTATAACAGATTAAATTCCATAGAGAATGTGTTACCTCAATAACATTAAAAAATCAAAGAAAATGCAGAAAGTAACTGAAAGTAAATTTTTAAAAAAGTGTCTTTATCATTACATAAAAAATTATTATTTTCAGACTGAAGCTCTCTCAGAGTTCAACATCTTTTTACTTTAAAAAAAATCAAAAATCCATGGCCAGAGCTTCTTTAAGAGCCTGTAGGGAAGGTAAGTGGCCGAACAGAGTCAGAGGGGAAACAGCTTCAAGTGAAAGTTATTATTTCTCTTCTCTTTGTGAGTTTAGGCCTAGATTGGATTGTGCTGCGATTGAAGTTTTGTGTTAGAGGATATTGGACATGTGCTGCTACTCCTTGTCATTATGGTTGTTTTTTATTGCTGGAGTGCAAACCTGCTCTCTCTGTTCTGCAGGTCTTTGATATCTACATAGTCCTTTGGTTTCATCATTTTGCTTTCATCAGGAAGGTATTCAAAATGCTGTCTGAGCAATGTGTATTTATTTGCTGAAAGCATCTCGACATACAATGTCAGTTTAGGAGTGATCATCTCAGCCAATGCTGGCAAAATAAAATGGAATTCTTTCTTGCTTAAAGTTTAATAATTTCCATCATGGATTTTGGGCAGGAAGTAGAATGCTGAGGCTGTGGAAATGTTCTCGGCAGTATCACAAAGCATGCACAGACTTCTGTTTTCACACAAGCTTCAATAGTTTCTCTTCATGAAAGCCAGCATATCACACATTAGAAATCAGATTTTATTCAAACTCAGCCAGGTTTTGTTCCTAAGATCTCTTTTTTGCTGAACTTTTACATTATATTGGTTTGGAGCTTTTGAAAAATGAAAGTTAGCTTGAGAATGATCTCAGTACAGCTCCTAGAAGACAATTAAAATTACTCAAGCCATCAACACTATTGTCATTAATTGGCTCCCCTGCTATAGTTCAGTAGTATAAAGGTCACAAGACCACACATCTCTTGGAAGATTTTTAATCTGGGGGGAAATAGATTTCTTCTACTAGTAGTCCAAAAACTTTTCTTTTTTCTTTATTAATTAAGCTTTCAAAATACAATTAATTATTTTCTTGGGGGTTGTTTAGTTACCTGGCTTTCAGAAAGAGCAAGAAAAAGGGGTTAGATTAGGAAAAGGGACAAGATTCACTCTCTAAGCAGTAATATCTTATCACCTGCTCTCCCAGGTGGTTATAAAAGATAATATTTAGTCCTGGATGGTGCTAAGTTATTTTTGGGATGTATTAAACAATATTATTAGTGTTATTATTGTTTTGCCTTCCATGAACTTTCATGTGCTTCATCAAAAGTTAGCCAAGCCTGTACAATTTTGAACATGGAAGGCAAATACAAAATAAGAATATAAATGGATATGGAGCAAGTTTGCAAGTCTTGTTGGAGCTGGCACAACAGATGATTGCAAAAGTAGAAAAACAATGCTATATTGTCTAATTCCCAGTCCACTGTTTTAACTCTTGAATTGAGTTGCCCACATTTATTTCTTTCTAACCATAAGTTATTGAAGAAAACTAATAGCTGCAAAATTGGATGGAGAAAACTAAACTGGTAGAAAAATACTTGCTTCTCACTAAACTGATAACATCACTCATGAGGAATAGGGGATTTTTTATTTTATTTGTTAACTGGTTGACAGTATTCATTTTAAGAGGTGGAATTTTATTGGGATTTCTTGAACAGCAACATCCAAGACAAAAGGAATCGTGACAAAAACAGTTATAAAAATATTCATAGAAAAATAAAAGAGTCTCTTTTTGTTTGGTTTAGTTTTATTTTTCTCTTAAGATTGCATGTCCTATTACTTCCACTTGTTACTAAGAAGAAAAAGAAGATAACTCCTATCTAAAGAAATATATTTCAGTATATTTTCAATTCAAATAAACAGGCTACTTTCAACAGTGAAATTTATAAATGAAATAAAAATGGCTTTTTTTTTCCTTCTTTACTCTCCTTTTATTTATATAACCACAATCAGACAAACTATAATGCTATCTAAACAACTACACACATTAAGAAACAAACACAGATCAATAGCTATAATTTGACACACATACACTGTTCCCTGTGAAAACATCAATAGTACAAAAGCTTCATGGGCATAGCAGGGAAGAATCTGTTTGGTAGATGGTGTTGGCAGAAGATTAAATAACCACATGTCAGAAAGAATAATAAAAAAAAAATCAATAAACTGAGTGCATACTGGAGATGTGCAAGTACTTTGAGCTAAACTGTTAGTATTAGTAAGAAAATTATCTTTGTCTTCCAGTCATTCAATTACTTCATGAACAAATACTTTGGCTCGGATCTCTGATATTCAAACATATACTGTCTTTTCTATCTTCCAAAGGGCTGCTACTTCCCTGCCAAAGGCAGGGAAACAGGAAATGACTTGCACGCTGGACGATGATATCTTGAGCTGCTGTTTCATAAACAGCACTATAGGTGACTATTCATCTTGTCCTGATCCCTAACACTCTGAAGGAATCATGAGAGAGACACAGCCAGCAACTATTTGGCCAGGAAGAAAAGAGACACAAAGATGATGGAAAGCATCTAACAAAAGGTAGAATTGAGGTTCAGGGCTGAATCACCATGTCCAGCTTGTGCGCGTTGAACCCTCCTATTGAATCTCATGGTATTACTCTGACATATACACTTAAGGACATGCTAAAAAACTTACAGAATCATGCTTTCAATATCTCAGCTATCCATTGTTCACAAAATTATTTCAAAATGTGAAGTGCTTTGTAAGACGACAAGTCCTTAATACCTGTTTTCCACGTAACTCCATTCCTTTGACCATTATGCCTAATCCACAAAAGTTTGCACATTAGTTTGTTTTACAAACAATGCTTTTCTTCTTTCTTCTTTAGGTAGTCCTCTGCTTTTTGTTTTTCAGATGGGAACTGTAGTTCTTTTTAACTTCAGTTACAGTTTTGTGTCCCAACCATTTAAAAACTGGTCCCATCAACTTTCTCTCTCTGTTTCTCTCCTTCCTCTCTCTCTTTCTCCCTAAAAACAACCCAGGCTGGATCATCACTTTGCACTGAAGAGGCTGTGTAAAGGAGGCCCTTCAAAAAGAGCTGATTTGTCAACAAAGGTAAAACAAACAAACAAAGAGCTTAAAATTGTTCTGAAATACAAAATACGCATCTCACAAAAAAGTATTTTCATATTCTTCCTGCCTGATGGTTATATATGACAAATGGGTACTTCCATACATAAATTATACTCCTAAAAGCTAGTTTGTATGTACTTGTGCACCCACTGAGAATTCTGAATCTTCACATTTATCTCATGTTTGCTACTATGCTGCCAATTCTTCATTTTGTGATGATATAAGTAATGAGATTTCATTGGTTGTGTTTACATTTTTAAAGACTCATAGAGTGATTTGATTATATGCAAATTCAATTGTAACTAAACCAAACAAATGAAAAAAAAAATTCTAAATGTGTTTCAAGCTGCTGTGATTAGGAAGAGAAACATCAGATCCTGTGTCTTAATTAAAAAAAGAAAAATTATATTAACATTGCTTTATTGAAATTTCATTACTGAGGCTTTTATAATTTTAATAAGGCCTGATCCATGATATCAAAATGTCCATGTCTAGTAATTTAGGATTAGTGTCTGCAGTTTAAGTTTCTCAGTTGAGGCACTGAGCTCAGGAACTTACTTCCACTACACTTTTTAACATTAATGCTAAGATTGAGGTATCTGCACAGGGAAATTCATCCAGCCCAGGACTTGTCTAGTTTCTAAGTACCCAAAGGGAATATTCAGGTTGATAGGCCTCTTAGTATTTGTGCCATATCCCTATACATGTTTAATATTTCTTATTAGTTATATTCAGTCCTACCTAAATTTTAAAACCCCAAGACTGTGGACCAGAGAAACCCAATTTTTTGACTTGTTTTTAGTGTTCCCTGTATGTGTGTTCCTGTATGATATTCCATGTATGTTCCCTAGAAGTTTGTTCAGTGGCCTGGCTGCCAAGGGCTGAGATACATCTCTCACCTTTAGCTGATCAATTCTTAGAGACTTGAGAAAGCCACACGCAGTCTGAGTCCCAACCATCATAAATCTGACAGTTGAAATCTATGAGGATGTCCTTGTTGATATTTCCTAGAGGCAGGATATTGGCCTTGTAACTTCTGTGGGTTTCCCATTTTGGGCCCAAGAACTTTTTCTGTTCTACTGGTCCTGTATGTTTTTTACCCAAAAATGATAGCTCATCTGGGTAGTTTAGTTTAAAAGACAAGAGAATATTTGGCCTGTCAGATGGTCCAGGTTTAAGCTACACAAGATTTCTTTAGTCTGCTTTGAAAGAAAACTAATATAATTTTTAAATACATAACTAAGAGGATCCATACTGTCAACATTTTTCAAGTGAGCCTACTCTAGTTTACACTAGGAACAGAATTCAGTCCACCTGCTCAGAGAGTTCAGCATGAGAAATGCAGTTTGAAAGATTCAAAGCTCTATCTACAATGCTAAAGGTGCCCACCCAAATGTACAGGCCAAACAGTGCAGAAGGGCTTGCACAGACATTTTTCTATACAGGTCTTTTCTGCTAAAGCATCAGTTTTCATGTTTCTTAGAATCTGGTTTGACTTTCTTAAGAGTTTTCCTTTGCCTTCTTCTTTTCCTTTTAATTTTTTTTAAATTATATTTTTATTTTTTAAGATTTAAAGTGCCTGAAACAATATGAGTACTGTGCTCGCGTGAGTATGGATATGAGTGCCTGATATGATCAGGTCAAGGGTCTACATCACATTTCTGATTTGTGGGGGCCATGAGGAGCTCTTAATGGGGCAAGGCATGATGCAATAGGGACTGCAACACCTGTGCAAATGGGGAACAGGATGTGTGGCACAGCCTCACCACCCCCCCGCCAGCAGTGACGAGTCATCCCCAGAACCGTGACAGGATTTCACCCCAAAGGAAAACTATTGGCTTAGTTCTGAAGAAAAAGCCTGTTAACAAACTAACATGAGAATAATTAAGGAACAAGGAGCAAACTCAGGATCTGAAAATATTTGACAATTTAAATGCATCCCTACAGAGTTACTTTATTAATATTCCTTGTGTGGGAATAAGGAAAACTTAGAATCAAAACTTTCTCTTTCTTTCTCTTCAGTAAATGGTTAATTTACTTTGACAGCAGAGTAAGAGATGAGAATGTTACCTGTCATTACCTAGTGTCAAAGGGCATTTATGCCATAGCTTCCAGATTTGAGGTATTTTCTAGCTCTAGAGAATCTTTTTCAGCTCATTCCGACAATGTCTGAAAATTTTAATACACTGAGAAATGTCTGCAGACAAGGTTAGAAGAAACGTGGTTTTTATTAAAAC
Source organism: Cettia cetti (assembly GCA_013401135.1). Classification (NCBI taxonomy): domain Eukaryota; kingdom Metazoa; phylum Chordata; class Aves; order Passeriformes; family Sylviidae; genus Cettia; species Cettia cetti. Next base: position 17,029 of record VZUI01082683.1, read on the forward strand.
ACTTTTATTATTATTTTTGTGGAACAACTTTCTCATGTTTTAATAACCTGTTTTTCCAGGCTACATAGCTTTACCAAAATTTTCAGGTATTTTGCTAAAGCTTGGCAAAAAGCAGAGAATATTCTTGGAAAAAAAACAAAAAAAAAAGCAAATGTATTTCTTCTTCCTTTTATATTACTCCTATCTTTGTTCAATTTATCTTTCTTGCTTGGTTTATCCACTTGGGTTTCTATGTCTTATAGTTGAAGTCAGAGAGTGATTATAGATCAGCTGATAGAATGAGTCAGGATTTAGGCATCTGTGTTGGATTCAGCCTGGGTGGATGACAGGTGCCAAACAGTTCTCCTCCTTAGCTGAAGAGGGGAGAGAAAATATAATGAAAGGCTTGTGGGATGAGATAAGGACAGGGAGAGATCACTCACCAGTTGCCATCATGGGAAAAACAGACTCAGCTTGGGGAAAACAGTTTAATTTCTTATACAGAAAATCAGAGTAGAGTAATGAGGAAAAAAAGCCAGATCTCAAAACACCTTCCCCCCAGCCTTCCCTTTTTCCTGGGCTTAACTTAATTCCCAAATTCTCTATCTTCTCCCCCTCAGCAGCGTACAGTCGAAATTCTTCCCAAACGTCTCCAGCGTGGGTCCTTCATGAGGTCACAAGTCCTTCCAGCAGTTCTGCTCCAGCCTGGGCTCCTCCAGGGGCTGCAGGTGGATCTCTGCTCCCCTGAGCCCTCCCTGTGCTGCAGGGACACAGCTGCCTCACCATGGGCTGCTGCAGGGGAATCTGAGCTCCAGAGCCTGGAGCAGCTCCTGCCCCTCCTTCTGCACTGCCCTGGTTGTCTGCAGGGCTGCTCCTCTCACATGATCTCACTCTGCTCTTTTTTGGCTTCACTTGCACTCTTTTTTCCATCCATTCCTAAATAGCTTACCCCAGAGGCGTCACCACCATCACTGACAGGCTTGGCCTTGGCTAGTGCAGGGTCCATCCTGTGTCTGTAAGATACAGGGGAAGCTTCCAGCAGCTTCTCACAGGAGCTATCCCTGTAGCCTCCCTGCTGCCAAAACCTGCCCATGCAAACCTAATATAAAGCTCCTGAAAGGACTGTAGAAAATCAGCACAGAATGAGGAGACAGATCAAACTTTATGCAGTGAAGAGTGAGGAAAAGTACAAAATATGAGCAGGCCACCAGTGGCAGTTTGAGATAACATTCTCAGGTGCTACTCAGAAGAAAGGATTTAATAAGATGCAGCCTTCCTATCCCTGCTTTCTACCTGCAGGTTGCAAGCAAAGTATCAGTTTGACAGGAAAGAAAAGAAAGCTGAAGTGATGAGAGCCTTGTATTTCTGTCTGTGACACTCAGAACTCTGGCTCTGTCTGTGGGACGCCCATATCTACCAGTCACAGGGTGGCTTAGGAAATTCCATATAACATCTAAAATGTGTGAATTATTGCAAATTTAACCACAAAGACACACAGAATCAATTAGCTGGACTGAAGCTGTCCTGTTGCAGTGTGTTTCTTGGTGTGTACATGTAACCACCATGAGCTCCAAAAAGAAATGAAAGTGCGAAAATGTCCTGGTAAACAATATATTTTTTACCCCATCTACTAACCCATCTACTAAGAAGAATGGGGTTGTTGAGGGGAGGAAGAGTGGCAAAAAACTATGTGCATGATTATTTAATCCGAGGCTGTGTCATAATACACAAGGTTAATAACACATCAGGAGGCAAAGTTAAGATTACATTTGAAACGGTGACCTGAACTATATCAGTTTCTAATTTTTGATTCCTGAAATACTTTTTCTTAAGAAAATTCTTGTGAAGCTAAACACATGAAATGATATTTTGCATAAAGTACAAAGGAATTATCCACCTACTTCTTTTAATAAAGTTTAATTATTTATAGAGTGATTCTGAAAATCACAGCAACAAATAAAGAATACAAAAAATTCTTCCATCTCTTTTATCAGTCAATGCTAGTTTAGCTAATTTGGCTTTCAGGTGTTTTATTTTCCTATGCTTAAATATTATTTTCTTTCTTCCACCTTTCATTTTAAACAATGGAAAGCATAAAACTTAATTTTTAGCCCCTGTTCTTTTTAGGAAGCTCAGCATTGTTCTTCATAATTTGCTCTTGTCATCTTTGTATTTATTGTCATGCATGGCTTCTTTCATGCATCTTCATACTACCAACAGTCTTTGTCCTTATACATCTGACTTCAAATGTTAGATGTTAGCTTCACACTGTTCACATTTCATTGCTGTTATTGTTTTCATTATTTTTCAAAAGTTGTATTGCTATGTAAGCACTTTGATATCCTCACAAGTGTCTTTTCCCCTGCCAAAGCTTTAAATTCTTTTTTTCTTCTGTTTTTTCCTTCCTTGATCTTGTTTTACCTCAAGAGAATGTATAGAATAATGTAAATATTAATGGCAAATGGGATTTATTTTTTTCTTACATTGGCCATAGCTTTCTCAAAGTCAAAATAATCTACATATTCATGTTCATTTTGATGTTCCTTGAGTCTCTGAGGCACATTGTAAACTGACCTGCATTCCTGATGTTGAATTTAGTATGGTTATACTTATTACATTAGAGACTTTTTCCTTTTTCCCAGCTTTAGCCTTGTTAAAATAACCTGTAATACTGGCAAGGTCAGGGAAAAATGTCAGTTATTTGTTCTGTAGGTGCTGGACAGGCAAGCTGGAACTCCCTAGAGGCTGTTCTAACTTGTCTAACCAGGTTTGCAGTAACAGACTTACTACTACTACTACTACTACTACTACTACTACTACTACTACTACTACTACTATTGCTACTATTATTATTATTAATAATAATAATAATAATAATAATAATTTTTCTTTTTTTCTTTCTTTTTTTTTTTCATTTTCCTTCTCATAAATCTGCGTTTTGTGGCATTTTGACCCCTTTGCCAACTAGTAGCTCCTTGGATGAATAAGCTACACTAGATTTGTAGGCTCTTTATTCCCCTTCTGTATTGTGTAGGTTTCTAATGAGAATCATATTTGCTTTTCAGAGCTATGTCACAGTGAGTCTTTAAACAAGAGAAAGCTGAGTATGACATAACCTGTGTGCTTCTTTTTCTGTGCTTCCTACACAGCTTTTTTTGAACCTGATACAATAGTACAGATGTCCCCCATTTCCATTTTAAAAGCCAAGAGAAATGATCAAGCAGTACTACTAGACTGTTTCTTGCTGTCTGTATACAGGGAACATTCAGTGTTGATCCCAGCTGCATGAAGGAGAAGGCGCACACTTAATGGCACACATTTTCAGTTCATAGGAAATGAACTGTAAAGAATGGATGATGCTTCCTACATCAACGGACATTTGGTGATATTCTGGGCACTCTAAAAACTCAATCCACACTGGGCTTTTTTTGGCTTTAAAGACAAAGTAAAAGAGTTGCAGAGCTTACATACCCTGAGGCATTGCTTCAGCAGTGATTTTCATTTGTGCACTAAGTTGTGGTATCTCATTTGAGATATAAATCTTTGTGGATATTAGACAAAGGGTAGTAGACCTGACAGCGTGCTTACTGTAATTCAGGTTATCACATACTGACTAAGCTGAAATTTTCCACGGAGGATGGGGTTCATTGTCAAATAATAGTCAGTGGAATCAAGTACTTATCTTTTAGAAACTGGCTTTGTTCCAAGGAGTTTTGGCGGAAGGCTGATTTATACTTGCTGGGATCTAACCCAGGCTCTTCCCTATCTGCCAGGGAAAGGAGGAGGGCAGAGCAGCCCTGTGAAGTTGCACAGGAGAATTGCTTCAGGGAGTCAAAACCACCCACACTGCAGACATTGTCATTCTATAACTAAATTGCAAAGCTGTCCTTTTTTTTTTTCCACTGACTTAATCAATTCTACTGTACTACAGATTCCCTTGGAAACATCAACATTTCCACAAAATTTTTTCAAGCTTCTTACATAATGGAACATGTTGTTTTTAGATTCAGAAAATAAATAAGAAAAAAAATTAAATCATAAATTAAATAAGGTAGCTTGAGCAGTGCAGGAGAGGAGGGAAGCACATTTGTAACATTCTTTTTACTGTGAACACTTAGATTTAGAAGACAGGAAATGGCATCACTCTCTTTAATTTGAAGGAAAGGTGAGATCATTTGATGAGTACAGTCTAATCCTCAGTGAATGTTCATCAACTTCATAAAACCAAGTTCCAAAGCCTCATGGCCATTCTTCAAGTAGCAATACTTTCAGTAAGTTTCCACTGAGGATATTACTCTGGTGCCATGGAGAGTGCCTTAGAGTTTGCTACAAAACTGCAATGCATCAGTGAACACCTTCAAATGAACCGTGAGAGGTAGAAGGGAAAGCTTAAAGTTGGAAGTCATTTTGTTACTTAAGGAAAAATTTGACCCAGATGGCCCCTTGAAAGTCAGTGAGAGATGCGCACTCTAAAGAATTAATTTCTCTCTTCTTGTCAGGAATTAACAAATCATTTCCAGTAATTAATATTCTTGAGAATAGTAATTGCCTCTTTTCCTGCAGCCTTTTCCTTGTTGTTAAAAAACAACAACAACAAACAACTAAACAAAACAACAATAAAAACAACTCTATAATAGTTTACAACAGCAAGTTTTCAAGAAGTTCATTTCTTCATTCCATTAAGTTAGGTTGTATATCAGCTAAGATGCTCAGGGCACAGGTTTGACATAGTTCTACAATCAGCCTTTCCTGAGATAATTGTCACAATTTAGTCTGACTAGTATATTCCTGTTAGACTTTTCACACTGCTTTCATTCCTGGATTGTTTGGATTATCAGCATTTCTTGCCTTAAAATCCTTGAAAATTCAACAGGACATCAGACTCTTACAGATTATCTTTACATCTGAGAACTAGAAAGGTCACTGGACTGATTTAATGTTTTACCTTTAAGTTTTCCTTCCCATGAAATACTTATTACTATTTTACTCAAATGACAACTTGTTCCTCATTATCCTCTGTCCCTATATTTTATTGTTATTAGATTCACTTCTTTCATTATTACTATTAACATCTTGTTATCAGTATTAGTTTAGCATAAGGATCTGTAGATAGGTAATGCACAAAATCCCAAAATTTTTTATCTCAACTATCCATAGCTTTCAAATGCTAACACAAAATAGAACACATAACACACAGAGAAATATGATGTAAACAAAAAGCAAATCACTACTCACATTTTTAAATGACTCCCCCATATTCAAAGGGGATGTCCAAGGGTGAGCAGGAAGCTTTATGAAGATGAGCAGCTAGTTTCTGTTATTTTCCTAAAACACAAAAGCAGAAATGAAGTCTTGGCCTTATTAAGGCTTTGACTGCCACACCACTGTATTTAAGTGGTTAGGATTCAAAGCCACTTTACTTTTCATGTCTTTTTTCCAATTTTTTTTTGTTTGTTTGTTTTGTTTGGTTGGGATTTTTTTGTTTGGTTGGTTGTTTTTAGGGTTTTTTGTGGGTTTTTTTGGTTTTTTTTGTTTTTTTTTTTTTTTTTGACATTGCAACCACTCTTTTTTTTTGTTTTTTTTTGGTTTTTTTTTTTTTTTTGACATTGCAACCACTCTTTATCTTATCCATATGAGCTGTTTGGTTTAGATTCAAGCTCTATATATAGGATCAAAATGATGACTGTGTGGTACTGAATAAATCCCGTGTGTTCCTACTCTGAATGACAAAATCCGGGCTTCTTCAATAGTTAGCTTTGAAAGGGATGGAAGGCACATTTTCATAACACATATTTCTTCAATTAAAACAGCTAAGAGAAACATACTGGGGAAAAAAAATAAAACAGGATTCATCTTTAGCTGCCAGGTTGGAGTCAACTCAAAACCTTCAAACCAGCTGTAAGAAAAAAAAAAAAAAAAAAAAAAAGAGAGAAAGAGCTTTCCAGGCTGGAATCTCTCAAGGGATCCAGAGGTGATGCAGGCTTTTTCTTTTTTGTGTATGCCTATTTTTTTATTTGCCCTACAGTCTCACAAAGTGGGAACACATGAAGTTAAAAGGAATAAGCTTGTCTAACATCTAATAAGAGAAGAATCTGTCACTGCCAGTGATATGAATGGGAATACAAAAGCTGTAGGCTTGTAAATTCCTTCTGCAGCAAAAGCACAACAAGGCAAAAGGTTAGCCTAAGATCTGCTCTGGGTTCCTCTGGAAGCTCTGTTTAATTGTTAGTCACGATGCACTGTGGGCAGAACAATTAGTTGTATCTATATTAGATCTAAGCTGTAATTATTTGTTACATTAATCATGACTAGAGTGAGAATTTAATTAGTCACGAACATTATGTGATTTTTTTTTCTTTTTTAATTTTATTTTGAAGGAGGGGGGAAATGTCCAGTTTTCTTATTAAACACGTCTTAATAAAGCTAGTCCTGTATGTCTGCAAGCCAGTGTCGTGCCCAGGGTATTTCCACCTGCAGGATTTCCATCCCAACAGCAGAGCCTAGCACTGACTTGGATCTACAGAGCCAGGTATCAGAGCAACGACTGAATTCAGACAAACTGGGTTGGAGAGGTGGGGGAACGAATTTCGGAGTTATTGCAACAAATGTCTCATCACTTGGAGTCCATTACAGTGTGTTAAGTGGGGAGAGGTGCCTCCCTCGGCCGCGTTTGCTCCCCTGCAGGTAAAGTGGCTCCCAAACAGAGCGATTTATGTCCCTCTTTGCGTCCAGTGTGGGATAGGCAGATGGCATTTTGTTCCCATTTCCCTGCACTAGCAAAATTTATCACGGGGCACAACCGCTGCGAGACCTTCCCCAGCGCTGGGGCTCCCCTGTTGCCGTGCATGGCAGTATTTTGGCTCCCTCGGTCCTCTGAGCAGCTGCGGGATCGGGGGAAAGCAGCGAGCGCCGGGGGAGCAGCTGGGAGCGCTTCCCACTCGCTGGAGCGCGGGGCAGCCGGCTCCGAGCGAGGATTCCTCGGGCCGATCCGACCCCTCTGAGTGCTGTCACTGCTCCTCCGCTCCTAATTGCTCGTCAGCCCTCTGCAGCGTGACATACTGTGCGAACACAAGCAAGCTGCCATCGCCCCTTTCCCGAGGAGCTGAGGAGAAAGGACGTGATTGTCCCTGGATCCAGGCAGAGGATGTTGCCGTCTCCTAATAGGCAACAACCATCTGTGTCCTGCCTCCTGAACATTGCTGGGTGTTTTGCAGGGTTAGCAGCAGAGGAAAGAAATGATTTGACTTTGGGAAAAGGAAAGCAAGATATATTTTCAGGTTTTTTAAAGAGTTTTTGGGGTTTTTGTGTTTTTTTTTGTTTGTTTGTTTGTTTGTTTTTGGGGTTTTTTTGTTTGTTTGTTGGGGTTTTTTTGTTTGTTTGTTGGGGTTTTTGGGGGGGTTTGGTGTTTGTTGTTTTGTTTTGTTGGGGTTTTTTTGTTTGTTTGTTTGTTTTTTGTTTTGTTTTTTGTTTTTGTTTTTGTTTTTTTTTTTTTTTACCCTAATGCAAAGGACAAAATTGTGAAGGAGCTATTTTGGAAAGGTTGGGGGAAAACAAGTCTGGACTAAAGTGCTGGTTGAAGTAGAAGCCATTTTGACTTAAAAAGAGAGATGACAGACATTTTCTGTTCCTGGGACAGCTTGTGCCACATGTCCTGTGGTTCACCTGCCCGCATGTGCATGCCCAAGGCTGTGCTGTGTGTGAGCATCCCTGCAACAATGTCAGCAGGGCTCTGAGCTGCTGCCTGAGTCAGATTCCTCTTTTCAAGAATGGTACCTACATTACAAAACCCATTGATTTTGATCCACAGAAACAGTCCCACCACAGGGGTTGAGACTATTTGTGTGAGTAAGTGCTCTCTCTGACATGACAGAACTTGCCTGAAGCTGCAAAGTAATTTTCAGACATCTGCTCCTTACAGAAGGGGCTTCTTCTCCCACAGACCACATTTCAGCATTTGGGAGTTCCTTCATTATGCTTGCTAAGGTGAGTTCATGTATTATAGACCAGGCAGAAATTTGCCAAACAGATTTCAGGATCTCGTGCCAAGCCAGAAATAAAGTAGCACTCATGTAATAGTGGATTCCTTTTTATGTGTCTGAGGTCTTTTTTTTCTTTCTATTGCTAATTAAGTCTTCAAATAAAAGCTGGGGTGATTCTGCAAATGAAGTTTTAAGCATTAAAACGTGTTTTTTACTACAATGGTTATGTAACACTGACCATATTGTCAACTTTAGAAATTTATCTCCTCATGAAGTGTTTAATTTTTATGAGTTTTATTATTGTTGTTGGTTTTGCTGTTATTTTTCCAGTCTGTAAGAAAAAGACAGTAGGCTAGTTTGGGGTCACTTCAATATTTTTTCCATTATGTGTGGGTGGCTGGAGCATTTCTGACTTAAATTGTCAGGACAAAACTTACTTTTCAATGCCTCTCTCCAGGTGCTGCAAGCAAAGTAAGACCTTTGTTATCTTAACATCTCCACCCCCAACATGAGAAATGCAGAGAAAGATGATGTTTCAAAAATCTAATCCATATACCAAGAACATCTTTGGGAGTAAAAATTGCTTCTTAGAGCCATTCTGAACTGACCTTGGCATTACTGCATGCATGCAAGAATCACAAATTTATGGGAAAAGTGTCTTTCAGCTTTTTCTTCCAGTGCTGTTTGAAGACTGTGTAACCCATCATGTCCTCATGAAGTGGCATTTACAACAAAGGAGTAGATATATCTATTTCCAGTGACAACAGTGTCTTGGTGCACTGACAGCTGGATGAATATTTTTTTCTGTTTATTTATTTAATTAAATATTTGTTCTAGTGGAAAATAAAAGGAAAGTGATAGATGAAATTCATGAGTCCTTCTCTACATTTCAGTCAGACCGAAATAAATTCCAGTCACTCAAACAAAACTGTTAGTTGACAAATTTCCTAAATAGATATTTAATTCTAAAAGGTTGTAAATACCTCATTAGCACGTTCTTACTGTGCAATTATTAAAACATTTTGCAGTGTTTGCAAACAGTAATGATCAAAGGTTTAGCCACTGAAGGATGAAGCTCTGAGTCTACAGTAATGCACGAGTCTTTGAGAATTGCCACACTCATTGAACAGCACCATCCTTTGGCATTTCCATACCTTTTTTTTTTCTTTAATCTTTTTTCGGTTTTTTTTTTTTTTTAATTTCTTTTTCCATCCTCTTAGACCTTTATTTGTTTCATCTCCTAGGTGCAAGGCACATTGCTGCCTTTTGCTGAGAGGTCACTGTTCCAATGACAATTTCTGTGCTGAAGTGAAGGAAGTGGATGTTAGTCTACATAATACCACCATGCCATGAATCAAACCTATGACCTTTTAGTCTGAAATTTGAAACCTGGAAAATCTTTTGCTAAAGGATTAACACGTTCAGCAGTCAGTGACCTTACCAGCAGAGGGAGATATGGCATCAGGCAGTACATCATTCTAATACATCATTTGTCTATTAGAAAAACTAATTCGGAGTATTCTATATACTGTGTAGAGGTTAGGTTTGCACAAGGGTAATATATACCTGAGTCTGTTTCTGACTAGGTATGTGGACACTTTACCACAGGGAATGGTGTTTGACGTAATTCCCAATCCAAATGGAAATACATTAATACAGCATAAACAAAGGGGTTGATTAGATAATTAGATATTATTATATACACATCATTATTTCTAGACATATAATCAGCTGCTTGAGATCAGAAATCAAGCCCTTCAGGTGCTATCAGAAGACCCAAAGAGGATTCTCATTGCAGCAAGGCTTAAAACTCCTGTACTCCCGTGAGTCCAGGATCACAGTGGCTCACCGCCCTCCCAGCACTCATATTGCCATGGATTGGTGTACCTTGCCTTTGTGCATAGCCAGTGTTAGGGCTTAGAAGCCATTGATTGTCATTTCCACCTCCCATTGCATCTGTTTGGCGCATGACATATTTCCTTTCAGCTTCACGGGGCTCTGTCCTTAACACAATTCCATTCCCCTAAAATTCTGTTGCTGCAGTTCTGCAAATGGAGCTGAAGATTCCCTTTCTTTCATCCTCCTGGTATTGTAATTTACATTTATTACTTCATTGCCCTTTAGATTGTCATGTTTATATTATGTCTCCTTATTTATAGTGGATTGCTAGCATATGTCCCTGAATGCAATTTTATTTGGCTGCATTTAGGAGTTTTCTAAAATATTTCAGATATTAGAGATAATATCATTGCTGTTTTAGACACTAAAAGAAAATCATCAGACAGTTGTCCAGTAATCAGACTATTAACAAAAATGAAAAATGAAAGTTTGACTATTTAAAGCTAGTTTTCCACAAACAATCTTTGTGAAAATTACTCCTAATTTAAAGGGAACTAAGGTTTTCTTTAATGCCTCACCCCACAGACAGGGCAAATGGTTCTTTTTAGACCAATCATAGAAATGAGCTTCCCTAAGTGCATTGCACCTTAAAGCTGACATTATTGCAGAAAAGCATATACAGCACCTTGTCAGCATGGTATAACTGGGCTTGGCCAAGTTGTCATTTCTGACAGGTTGGTGTAATGAGCAAGAGAGCGCTGAGATGGTCAAAAAGTTTTTTTTTTACTTGTTGTTGATGTGGGATTTTTTTACCAGAATCAGCAGGGTAGAGCTGTTTGGGGTGATAAGACCATATATATGTGTCTCATTATGAGCTCTACATTATCAAATTGTTGTCACCCATGCTATCACACTTAGCCACATTTATATTTGGGATTCATTTTGTGCAATTTCTTTACATTCCTAACCTGGGAACCGCAGAAAATCTGATTCTCTGGAGCAGCAGACATTAGCTACCAGGACTGTCCATGCATTTTTAACCTATTTGCACTTGCAAAATCACTAATAAGGAGAGGTGCTAATTGCATTAGAGTTTTTCTTTTGTACTTTTACATTCTTTAAAAAAAATCTTAAAACAAGTAGTTACATTAAAAAAGCATTGAAAAGAGAAAAAAAAGGATAAAAAATAGCATTTGGAGACTATAAATGAGAAAAAAGAAAGGAAGACTATTACAATTCTAATGATTTTGATACCTATGTTCAAATCCTGCAAGGAAAGCAACACACCACATTAGAGGGTAAAATCTTGGGAAAAAAAAAAAAAAAAAGGTTTTCCTGTATTATTTTTACACATGACCCTTCACTTTTCAGTGCCTTAGTCCCGAGCATGTCAAGTAAGAATAGTGTTTCCAGTCTCTTTTGTAAAGCGTTTTAAGACGTACAGATGAGAAGCACTTTATAAGACTTAGGGATTAGAAAAAGCACAACAATAAAAGAGATGAAAGGGATCAGAGGTTAGAATTTAAAACACTAATAATAATCACACTGGTGCAGAATTAAGATCATAAAAAATAAATCTTTTTGAGATACAGCTTGAATAGCGGGAACGAGAAAGGGACAAGAAGAACAGAACAATAAAACCTTCTTTTAGTCAACTGTCAATATCATCCGTACAAAAACACACACACATATTTTGTGATGCTATTTGAATTATGTAAGGAAATTTGAAATAGGGCAAGAAATAGAAGCTATTCTTGTTCAGAGAAAGATAAGTAAATTAAACTATATGTTGAATTCTGCTGTAAGCAGATATCCTTAAGGCTACAGAAATAATGATTTGATTATCAAAGCTGTAGAATGTGTGGCTCATCTCCCTTTGTGTGGAAGGAGCCTTTCCATTAAATTTGTTGTTAAGCAAAATGTCTATGGGAGACTCATTTTGGATACTGATTAGTCACCTCATAGGAGAGAAACTCATTACCTTCCTTCTGCACTCTGGAGTTACATTCCAGCAAGGAGCTGCAAGGTCAAGGCATCAAGCCCATGTCTTCAGTATACCTGGAATGAGTATATTCTGCCAGAATATTCAATAAAGCAATTACAACAGCATTAGTGCAAATGACCGATGCATCAGATGCAGTGTAGGGGCAGAAGATGAAATCACTTTAGCATATTCCACCCCAAAGTTTTTGAAGCTATTTTATTCCACATGAGTGAAGGTCAGCCAAACAGGAGGCCCATGGCAGAGGACTCCCTGGGTTACATGGAAGAGAGAGGTTGCTCGGCAAGATTATGTTGGTCATTTGGCCTCAGCAGCTGAAGTCAATCACATTCATTTCCAGGGCATGACATCATTGGTGCTGAAGTGCTTCATACCTCTGTTCTGGTGTACCATGGTTGAATGGAGGCAAGCAACTGCTCTCCTGCCCTGATGAAAAAGATGGGGGAAAAAATAGTCCCTGTTCTTAACCAAGTATTGAAAGAATGGAGAATGCATGACAAGGCCATAACATTCCCTACATTGATAGGTTGTAGGGAATACAGCTGGCTTTTCTAAAAGTTTTGTGTTTTTAGAAACTTTTGGCAGCTTCTGTGCATCAGACGTCCTCTTTGCAGGTGAAATGAAGTCTGCTGGATGTGAAGAGCAGCTGTCACGTAGAGAAGAAAAAGTATGGATGTGCTTACGACCAGCCAGATGCCTCCTGCCGCAACACATCAAATGTTGCAGAGAGATTTGGGCATATGGTACCATTGATTTGGGAATGTGGGTGGGCTCAGGACAGCCCTGCCAAAGTAACAGGATAAGAACTGTGCAAGTGGGCTATTTAGGTGTAACATGATAGCCCGAGAGCTCTCAGTCTAAGACATTTTGGCCTTCCATGCTCTGTCATTCCCTTTTTTCTTCCTGGTCTCTTGCCCACCTTGGTTCTCATTACGGGGGGCAAGGTACAACCAGATCTCCATCATTTCCTGCTTTGGATCTAGTTTAACTGCAGACAGTATCTAAGCCCCACACAGCCCCACTGTATGTGCACTCTGCCCCACTGGGTTGGGAGAGAGAATCAGAAGGGTGAAACTGCAAAAACTGGAGGGTTGAAATAATGACAGGTAAAGCAAAAGTCACATATATAGGCAAAGCAAAACAATTCCTCTACCAATTCACAGTGGAAGGAAAGTGTTCAACCCTTCCATCATCAGGAGAGTGGGGCTCCATCACATGCAGTGGTGGCTTGGGATCCAAATGATCTCCCTTGCTTCTTCTTCCCACAGCTTTATGTGCTCAGCATGACACCATATGGTCAGTCTTGGTCAGCTGTCCCAGATGTGCCCTCTCCTGACTCTTTGTGCACCCCCTGGCTGGTGGGGTGGCGTGGGGTGCAGAAAAGGCCTTGACTCTCTGCATGCCCTGCTCAGCATAATGACATCTCTATTATAATCCCTGTTTCCAGCACAAGCCCAGAACACAGCCCCAAAATATTATAAAAAAAAAGATTATTTACTCTACCCCAGACAAAAACAGCGCAAGGCTTCCATTGCATGTTCAATTAGATTCTCACATCATTTTACATTGAAATCCTACGTATCACATATTAAATCTCTGATCTTTTATTTTTTTGTTTTTTCCAGTAAGGAACATTTTCAAAGCAAGCAAATGTTATTCATTCAGCACCAGTTCAAAAAGGAACAACTGTTTAAGATGACTAATCATCTCTTTCTCAAGGGTGTTAGACTGGAGGAAGCATTTGGTGATGGGTTTGTGGTGGTTTGGCAGGATCTGCAGAGACTACAGAGCATCCTGCAGCTGTACTAGTAAGACTTAAAAATGACAAGATTCACGCTACACTAAATCTCAAAAGTAGCTCAGCTTGATGTCTGATTAATTTCTGTAAGAAATGAACTCCAGAGGAAAATCTGAATTGTGTGTCCTTTATATCTTTATTTGCAGAGTTCTGGAGGAAGAAAATTGCCAGCACAGGCCATGTGATCAAACTTCCACTGAAACTCTGCCAGAAATTGAAGAGATCTGATCATAAATCTGATTGTTATCAATGCTGGCTCAAGTACTGCTGTCAGTCCAATCTACCAATTTCTTGGGGGGGTCCCATGGACAATTGTGGGATTTAAGGGGAAGAATGGAGTTCAAGACTATCCTAGGTTTCCTAGCCTGTATATTTTTCTTTCTTTTTCTTCTTCTTCTTTGTTTTTCTTCCATTCTTTCTTCACTCCTGATCAGCTGATTCCATTTAAAAAGTCACAACATTAATTTTTGACCATTAAAATGTAACAAATAGCATTGCAAGAAATGCATAGGAAACGAGAATCCAGATTTGAGCAGATGAAAGGTCGCACCATTGGGAAAAAGCTGCAGCAGTTCGATGCTCTGCTGCTGGAGTGTCCTGACTGCCTCCTCTGCCCAGTTGTGCTGTGATTACCTCTGGAGGAGCATCCTGTCCACCACAGTGGGGCCATTTGGCAGCCGGGTAGGTGTCACTGCCTTCCCTACTCCTGCTTTTGAGGCAGGGTCTGTCAAGTGTCAGTATGCAAAGTGGCAGCAAAGAGACGTTTCTCCTGACTAACTTCTGCAGATAGCTGAGTTCACAACTTACCCTGTAGTGATTAGAGACATAAAGCTCCCCCCTCCCACTGTCTCCCGACTTGGTGCATCATTGCGATTGCTAATTTAAGCAGGATGTGAGGTGAGTTCTTTCAAAGAGTGAACCTGACCCTTCACCTCCCCAGCACTATGCATGGCTGTTGCAAAGCAATTGTGCCCGTCAATGGAGAACAGAGAGCAGTAAAAATAATGAGAAAGGTAATAAGAGTTAAAACAAAGGTAGATGGACCTCAAATGAAAACAGGAAGATTTAGGATACCTGAAGAAAGACAAGTCAGCATTATATAGAGACGAATTAATACTTTGGGATTAAACTGTGTGTGAAGGGTAGGGGCATAGTGCACTAAAAATAGGAACAGGGTAATTTAGAAGCTAATCAAGCTCTGTCACAGACAAAATTAATAAGTAAAAAAAGTTTTAACAAGACATTAGCCATCCGAAGAACATAGAAGGCCTGTGGAGGAGGATATTGTATCAGAAGGTGTTATTAACGCTGCTATTATTAGATTGGGTATGATTAACAGGACTTGGTCAGAAAGAAGCAAGGTGAAGTTTAGAAGTGCAGTGGTGGATCACCCAGAATGTCATTACAAAGGTGACAATTGTAAAAGGAAGCAGGAAGTAGAGGAAATAGTTTTGGAAAATGATAGATGAAAAGACAGTGAAGTGTTCTGAACTTTTCATATATGGCATAAAGGTACAGTGAGTGAGAACAAGGAAGTGAGGGTGGTTGTTTTCTGTCCATGTTTCAAGTGTCATGATTAACATTTGGAAAGATGAGACTTCATAGACAGAGGACTTTTAGAGGCTCGTTAAAAGTTTCCCTGTCTGTGTTTTTTTCCTGCATTGATTTGCAATTTGGACTTCATAGAACTGAGACACACTTGGTTGTAAATTAGTGATACTTCCAAGAAATCAGTGGAAACAAACTGATTTCCACCATTCTTGTAATTCAACATTCTTTTTGGAAGCAGGGTGAAAAAAATATGAGTTTCATAGAGGTGAATTTTTGAAGGACAGGTCTGGCTGTAATCACCAGGTGAAGAAGCAATTTGCTGAGCGTCAAAAGAGATATGATCACAATGAGAAAAATATCACTGGCTCCAGGCATTGATTTCAAAGCATCTATTACTGAGCACCCCCAGAGGCAAGGTCCTGGTCTTGATGGACACCTCTTTTTTTTCATTGTTCTAATTAAACGTAAATATCTGTTTGCTTAGAAATGTGTCCATTTCTCTGAGTTTTATTGTAGGATTTGCTGGCTTTGCTTATACTTTGGACAAAAAGTATTGTGGATCAAATGATGTTTTTTCTGAGGTTTCTCTGCTGTTGCTTTTCATCAGCATGTATACTTGTAATCATATATTCCAAATGACCCTTTCTCCTTACCTGGATCCCTCTTGTTCTGCTACCAGTTCTCTTTGCCATTAGCCTAACTTCTTAAAAGCAAAATCTTAGAAAGTGAATAGGTAGGGGGGTTTTTGTGTGCCTTAGTTAGACATAATAGATCTTTAATTAATCAGGAATCTCTAGTATTAACACAACTCAGATTGATATTATTTACAAAGAGCAGCATTTTACGTGGCAAACAGATTTTTCAGCACTCTGTCACTGCACCATTTCATTTCCACCCCTTTAGACAGATTCTTTAGCCTGTGGTGCCAATCAGGAGTGATTTCCCTGGACTAAATACCATTACATGGGGGGAGTAAATCTGGCTGTGAGCTCAGACTCTGTATGCCTGCATCCTTTAGGCTTTAACCATGCACTAATTATCAGGGCATCCAGTCACCATTATTCCTGCAGAGAAAATTTGACAGGTGACACTGTGACAGTAACATTGCTGTTGGCCGCCAGCTAAGTCCCTGGCTCCGGAGCTGCACGACCAGTGGAAAACTCAGCAGATCCCTTCTTGACTGCCTGCATGTGCTCACCACATTTCAACTGAGCAAAGGCGTCCTTCTCTCCCCACAAATCACATTACGCTCTCTGTGTTCTGATGGAAAGCAGGAGTGAACCTGTAGAGCCCTGAAACACATAATATGCATGGCTGCTGTTTTACTCTTGTAACATCTTGTATGCACTGAAATGTACAGCTGTTTACACTTGTAGCTCTGTCAAGTAAACAAGTGGTGATTTCTTATGATAGAGGGGAAATTGGCACAGGGCTGCTATTCACTCACCTACAGCCTGGCAACTCCTGGTGGTGGAAATCATTCTTTAGGCACCAAACTGGCATCAGGCTTGCTGTAAAACTGGCTTCTCTGAGGTGTAGGGGAGGCAAGAGGAAATCTGTTGGCTGCATCTGCACCTCTAGGAAAGGCAGCAGCTGAGTATCTGATGAGCTCTGTCTCCTGCTGCAGCCACCCATGTTAAGTGGCTCACAAATAGCCTGTGGAGTGTCTGTTCCAGGGTGTGCTGGCATGAAAATCCATATCAGGCATTTTCAGGTAGCTCCCAACCAAGAGTTGTAGAGCTTGTAACCTAAACAACTGGCAAATCTGCAAGAAAAAGGCTTGGAGGTAACCTTTGTCCCCTAAAGATGATGTTATGTAAATTTTAGGTCAGTAAAGATGACTATAAGTAATAAGATAAGAAATATCTAGACCATCTTTTCAGAAATTACCAGAGAAACCATCAAATGAAGCTGAAAGCTGCAATTTTGCAACAATCAAAAAGTAGTTGTATAGCGATTACTTTGGTATTGCTTTGCAACAGAAGGCTGGTGTATACCAGGAGTTCTCAGGAGTTCTCAGGTAATCTGAAAATACTTATGGAGATTAAGTCCTTAAATATAAAGAAAAATGAAGAAATCAAATCACCTCACAGGTGACTAGACATGGGGGCAGAGACAGTTTTCATCAGGTTGCTCAGAGCCCCATCCAGCCTGGCCTTGAGCATCTCCAGAGATCGGGGAACCACAGTTTCTGTGGGCAACCTATGCCAGGGCCTCAGCACCCTCACGGTAAAGAACTCTTTCCCTAATATCTTATCTAAAATGACTCCCTTTCAGCCTGAAGCCAGTTCCCTTTGACCTGTCACTACGTGCTTTTACAAAAAGTCACTTTCTTTCTTGTAGACTCTCTTTTGTTACTGGAATGCTGCAGTGATATCACTCCTAAGCCTTCTCTTTTCCAGGCTGAAGAAACTCAATTCTCACAGCAGAGCAAAGCAAAGCAGAGCAGAGCAGAGCAGAGCAGAGCAGAGCAGAGCAGAATAGAATAGAATAGAATAGAATAGAATAGAATAGAATAGAATAGAATAGAATAGAATAGAATAGAATAGAATAG
>VZUI01082703.1:0-24813 GCA_013401135.1 Cettia cetti
GCGCGGAGCTCCAGCGGCCGGCGCCCGGCCCCAGCGCCCCACCGCGCCGAGGGCAGCGGGGCCGCCGCCGCCGCCTGTGCTGCTGCTGCTGAGGTAAATCCGCCTGCGGTCCCTCCCCGCGCCCGGCGGGTCCCTGCGGGAAGGAGCGCGGTGGCCCCGGGAAGGGCGAGCGGGGAAGGTTAGCGGGGATGAGCCGCCTCAGGTCGGGCTGAGGCTGCTGTTTGGGCGCAGCTCATGGGGTGTTTCTGCGTCTGCTGTCGCTTTCCGCGTTGTTTACACTCCCTCCCTCCAAAAAAAATTAAAAATTCCCCATCAGCCGCTGTGGGAAGAAGCCCGGAGGTGTCCCTGTGCCCCAGCGCGGGTGTAGTGGAGCCCGAGGTGCCGCCGTGGGGAGCGGGAAGGGCAGCGAGCAGCTCCCGTTTGACTCCCACCTTTCCGGCCGTGCCCTGGGGCTTGCTCCGGGGGGTTTCCCTGATTTATGTGGTTCTTATTTTCCTCATTTCCAGGAGGACAGAGCAGCGCTTGCAGGAAGTGGGAATGCAAATAGCTCTCAAATGAGAGGGTGGGTTCGTGCAGCACAGCGTGTGTGTGAGCTGTGCCATAAAAAGAAGTGATTGGGAAATCACTGTCTACTTTTTGTGCTGAATATCTTCTCGTATGATGGTATCAGGATGCAGAATTACAGTGATGTAACTGTTTGCTTGGCTGGAGACATAATTAGGTTGAAGTCGCCGTGACTGTTCACATTAACAGACTTAAATTAGCTCTTTTGAAGTGAATGCTCTCTGACTTCGAAAATTTACAGATAAAAAGGAGCCGTGCTGGTTCATTAGGAGATGAAACTGATGTGAAATTTTAGCGATTTGAGATTAGAGTTAAATAGCTGAGGTCTTCCTGTGGCTGAATGGAATTGGTGATACTTTTATCTCTCTAAAGCTTCTTGGTTTTCCTTTAGCATAGTGTATTTTGTATCATACAGATCTGAAGAATTTCTTTTTTATGCCTTTTACGAGGACGGAGAATTTTTAAGGAAAGTGAATTAATGGAATTTTACACTGGTTGAATGGCTGAACATGGAGAACATAGAGAAAATGTGAGGATTTATGTGTCTGATATGTGGAACAATTGAAATAAAGGCTTGAACATTCCTCTCATGAAAATTGGAAGTGAGAATAGTTTGACCAAGAGCTTTTTTTCTTTTTTTTTTTTTCTTTTTTTTTTTTTTTTTTTTTTTTTCTTTTTTTTTTTTTTTTTTTTTTGGAACTTGGCAGGAAGAATCACATGGACCTGGATATAATAGCTGACATAAAAATGTGCTTGCCAGCTTGATATCCCAGAGCAATCACTGTATGTAATACCTGAGCTCTCTTCAACTGAGTGTGAGGATAGATAGAGTGTGCACTGATGAATGCAAAAATTAGAAATAAAAAAATCACTCTTAAGTAGGATGTGATTCATGCACTTGCTGTTGGCAAAGAGGTAAAACTTTTATCTTTCACATGCCAATGTTGATATTGGTGTGAGCCTGCAGCCTTGTGGAGTCTAATCTGAATTTGAGCCTGTGGCCCTGTTGCAGAAGAGGCAGAAATCAAAGCCCAGCCACAGATTGTGTTTGTGTCCTTCTCAGGTGAAGGTTGTTTAATCCAGGAGCGTTTTGTCCTTGCTGCTGTACCCCAGTGACCTCTTGCTGGATCAGATAGTGTGTTTGGTTCCTTGCTGGGCAGCAAAGTCATGTGTCAAGTGTTTTCTTTGACTTTCACATCTCAGGGTGAAAGATGTCTTATTGAAAAGGTATCCTGCTGTGATTTGCTATCACAGATCTATTCCATGGCTGATAGCAAAGCTTTGCAATGCTTTGTACAAATACGTGTTCTGAATATGCGCATTGAGGTGTTTTCTTGCATTTTTCATAACTTCTTTTACCGTGAATTCTAGTTTCTGGGGTTTGAGGATGTTTATAAGGGTGTTACTGGTATGAATCATAGAAGTGGTCTGGGTTGGAAGGGATCTTAGAGATCATCTTCTTCCCACCCCTTGTGGGAGCATCTTCAGCTAGGTGGGATTGCTCAGAGCTCCATCCAACCTGGCTTTAACAATTCCAGGGATGGGACAGCCTGTGCCAGGGTCTCACCACCCTCACAGGGAGAAATTCATTCTGTACATCTAAACTAAATTTCTTCTATTTAAGTTTGGAAAAAGACATATGTGATATGGTGATCAACTTCTTCCA
Organism: Cettia cetti; assembly: GCA_013401135.1. Lineage (NCBI taxonomy): Eukaryota > Metazoa > Chordata > Aves > Passeriformes > Sylviidae > Cettia > Cettia cetti. The sequence continues at coordinate 2,231 of VZUI01082703.1, forward strand.
CTAAAACCAGTCATTTTACAAGGCCGTCTTTCTTGTGGTCGTGAATTTATAATGTAACTTCTTCAAAAGTTGTTTGGATTTTTTTTTTTTAAATTCTAGTAATATATCTGCATTTTAGGCCTGAGTTTCAGTACCAGTGAGGTACAGGTGAGATATTCCCAAGCTGAGATTTTCAAATAACCTCTAAGAGTGGAACTGGATTGGGTCAGGTTTAATATAACCACGTGTGCAAACATAATGTTGGGCATGAAACATTGAATAATTTGGTGTTATCTTCTGGTGCCAGATAAAGATTTGTAAAAGGTCAAATTAAAAACTTTTGCTTGGTGTATTAGAGGTTGAAGTGTAGTTCTTTTTACTCTAAGTATGCAACAAAGAGTAAATTTGGTTAAGACAGGCATTGAAGCAAATAAATGAAGAGTAGAGGGAAGCTGTGAGCATCTCAGTGGGGATGCTGAGCTCTTCATAAAGGGAGAGCTGTCAAACATTGATCCTCCTCCCTGGGAGAGACCAGGGTGGGGGCACTGGTGTGAGCAGCTGGGGAGGAGAAGGATGGGGCCAATCCCATGGGAATGCCTGAATCCATTATTCCTGCCAAGCTGCTCTGAGGGCACCCTTGCAGATAAACCAGGCTGTGATAAACACAGATTTTGCACAGGGCTGCAGCTGGGAGCAGGGGCTGACTGAACAAATCACGTCCCTGTGTGTCAGTGGAGTCTCCCTGAGCAATTGCAGCTGATGGCTGCGAGTTGAATGTTTCACCTGCGGAGGCTGAGCGCATCGCTCCACACGGCTGGGTGACACTGCACGTTCATGTGAGGCTCCCAACCTGCCTGCTCCTGTGTCTCTGCTCAGCTGCCACCAAATGCCACCTCAGTGACAGCTTAATGGGCGTGGGTTTCACAATATTGTGAAGTTTAAGGTGATTTAAAAGCTTATTTGGAAAGCAGACCACAAAGCAATCACGGCTTCCTGCAGTGATACAGAAGATAAGGGGGGGGGGTGGTTTTAAACTAAAAGAGGGGCAGTTGGGATTTGATATCACAAGTTTTTCACAGTGAGGGTGGTGAAGCTCTGGCACAGAGAATCTGTGGGTGCCTCTTCACTGGAAATGTCCAAGCTCAGGTTGGATAGGGGGTTGCAGCAACCTGGGATAGTGGGAGGTGTCCCTGCCCATGGCAGGGGGTGGCACTAAGTGACATTTAAAGGTCCCTTCCAACCCAATGTATTCAATAATTCTGATATGTTCATAATAAGCATTTGCATTACCATTTAGTCTTGAGTTTGTTTAAATAAGGGAAGAGACTTCTCCTTTTCAATTCCTCTTGAACTGGGAAATTCTGAAAATGGGTGCTGAAGAACTCCACCAGTAATGTTGTGTTTGGAGTATATTTCTAACAAGCTGCTTTCAGAAGCTTTTCAAGAAAGTGACTTTGTATTTACTGTAGCTCTTAAATGGCAGAATCTTTATGTTGTTCTCAAAATATATTATAAGTTAACCTTGAAAATAAGAATGATTCCCATGTCACAAAATTTACTTCAAATAAGTAGAGAATAAAACCAATGAAGAAGAAAACCCTAGGTGCTTCTTTAGGCAGCTTTAATCAGACAGCAATTCAGGCCCACACCTCTTCTGTTCTCTTCCCCAAATAGAAATGTAATGCAAGGTTCTGTGCAGCAATCCTGCTCCCAGTGCCATGTGGTGATTTCCAAAAGTTAACAGCTAAAAATGTCAAGCTCTCAAGTACCTGGTCTTCTAAATAAAACAGGAACTTTTTCATTGTAGCTACGTGCAGCTTGTTTCAGAGTGCTACTATTGATGTGTAATATTTGTATTTAACAGTATTTTCCTGGTGCAGCTTTGCTAATCATTTTGTTGGTGATGTCTTTTCAGATTACATCAGACATGGCTTTGTGAATAACCAGGGATAACCCAAAGGCAGGACAGGATGTCAGAATAACATACAAAACATTTTTGAGGTATTTGTTTTGTTTTGGATTTCTTTAACTGTGCTCAATTTTTTTTTGGTTGTCTTTAAGCCGTTTAAGCAAAATGAATGAAGTAATTCTGGGCCATTCCATACTTAAAACATTCCTTTAAAATTTTAGATGCCCTTTTTTGATTAATTACTAGCTGATTTGCATAGTTATTTACATGATCTTCGTGTTCCAGCTGCTAATTATGTATTTCTATGAAACTGAAATTTTCTTGACCACAAGGGGTGGTGATGTCCCAAAGTGCTATTGGACTTAATTGGCACAGACTGTAGTTTGAACATTTAGGAAGATCAGGGTAATTTGAACTGGGTGAAAAGAGGGCCTTATTTAGGTTAAATTAAGCTTTAATTACTTTTAACAGAGATAAAATTCATTCTTTCCTAAGGTAATTTTCTATGACATCTTCATCCTTGACTTAGCAGCTGCATTCTGGTGAGAGTGGGGAATTTTGTCCAAAAAATCCCCAATGTGTGAACAGAAAATACAGTTTAACTCCTAGAAATTGTAATAGATCCAAGCAGCAGAGCTGAATTTCAGTTTGTTCTGTTCCACAAGCAGAGAGTGTGTCCTTCAGACACCTCACAGTGTCCTGGGAGCTTCCCAGCTATTTTTGCAGTTGCTCTCACATCTTTCTGCTGCATCTGCATGTATTTATTTTCATTTCTTGGATTGCTGCTCCTGCCTGGTTCTAACATCAAAGCTTAAGGATCAGAAGGATTTCCTGGGCAGAATGTGTTATTCTGATTCCTGATAAAGAGTTCTTAAAGGGTTTAGACAAACACAGCTTCATCAAAAACCATCTCAGTGCCAGTGTCTTCACCTGGTAATGGTCACTTGGAGCATTCTAGAGGGACAATCCCATATTCAAGGTCTTGGGATGGAAATTGCAGTTCCATAATCCCTACAATCGTGTAGAGGCTGCCATTAATAAGGGGGGAAAAGGGAGACCTCTGTGTGCCTGTCATAAATCAATAGAAATGCTTTCAGGTTTCTCTCAGATATGGCCTTTAAGAGCAGGAATCAATATGATTTTTAGAACATGGTATACTTTTAAAGCAGCAGGATATTCTTGAGGGCTCATGTTTAAGCTTTAATTTGTCTCCTGGTTGTTGATAGCACTTCAGCTCTGCCATTCCATCTCTTTCCTTGGGAGAGGAGTGTGGAAAATAATTCTGTTTTCATGAGAACTGTTAAGGCTTCAAGTCTGGTTTTTGCTCCATGTTGGAAGGACAACAAAGCCCTAAAAGAGTTTTCATGAAATTAAATTAATTAATATGTTCTTTGAAAATCTGATCCATCTAATCCGTTGCCATGTTAATTTAACCAAAACCGTTTGTCTCCCTTAACTTTGGGCTGATCTGAGACCATTTTAAAAGTTATCCAATATATCTTTGTAACAGTCTTGTGGTTTTTCCAAAACAATAACATTTTTGTCAACAAATTTAGCTGCTTTTTAACTTGCTGTGTTGTTTGTTGTGAGCGATGTATTAGAACAGCTTTATTTCCATCCTGGTTTTTCTTTCTACTCTTCCCTCGCTTGCTGCAGCAGAATAAAAACTCAACAGTCTGGTGCCATAATTTGCTGTTTTTAGAGAGACATGAGCTGTAATTTAATGAAGACTTTGCCATTTTAGTTTGAGATAAAAGAGAGTTGAGTTTTTCACAGAAGGGGAGGAGTGGTTTATGAGCACAGCATGATGGAAATGAATGCAGTGTAAAATCCCTTTGTCAGGCATTGAAGTTGCATGTTAGTGGTGGGTTAACCCTGGCTGGACACCCACCAAAGCTGGTTTGTGTCTCCCCTCAGCTGGAGAGGGGAGAGAAAATATTGAAAAAAAGTCTTGTGGGTTGAGATAAGAGCAGGATAGATCACTCAGCAATTACCGTCCTGGGGAAATCAGCTTAATTTATTACCAATGACATTAGAGTAAAATAATAATAAATAAAACCTAAAAACAAGGTATCAACCAACAAAAAAACCCCCCTAAAATCAAACAAAAACCCCCTAAAAACAAAACCTTAAACCATGTCCCTCCTTCTTTGCTATTCATCTTGATGCAGTCAGAGAATCACTGAGGCGTCAATCAGAAAGAATCCCACTTCTGTTTTGAACCTGAGCATGCTTTATCTGCCAGAAACAAAAGCCCAGAGCCACCTGTACTCTGTTTCCTCATTAATAATGAATGCTGCTGCTGCTGCTGCTGTGTTTGTCCCTGCAGGGCCAGGCCAGCAAACCATGCAGTCATCAGGGCACCGCTTCCGCGATGTCGAGCACCACCCGCTCCTGGCCGACAATGACAGCTACGACTCCTCCTCCTCCTCCTCGGAGGCTGACATGGCTGAGAGGGTCTGGTTCATCAGGGATGGCTGTGGCATGGTCTGTGCCATCATGACCTGGCTCCTGGTGGTCTATGCAGACTTTGTAGTGACTTTTGTCATGTTGCTGCCTTCCAAAGACTTTTGGTACTCGGTGATCAACGGGGTTCTCTTTAACTGCTTGGCAGTGCTGGCTCTGTCGTCGCATCTGAGGACTATGCTGACTGATCCAGTAAGTATCCAAGAGTTCCTTGCCGTTGGATTGTCCACTCCATCTGCACAGAAGCTTGGAGAAGTGATACCAGGTCTTCTCCTGCTGGGAAAAGTAGTGTTAGAGTCAAAGTTCTCCTGTTAGAGTCAAAGTTCTCCTGTTAGAGTCAAAGTCCTCGTGTTAGAGTCAAAATTCTGTTAAAGTCAAAATCCTCATGTTAGATTCGAAACCCTCAAGGTTTTGATGATACCTGTACTTAGCATCAGGATGGGATCTGTGCTTCTGTTACTCCATTAATGAAACCATAAAGGAACAGTCAATATAAAATTTATAAAAGTGTTAGACTCAAGAAAAACCAGTTAAGTATTACTCCAAGTCCTGAAGAAGCTAATAAAGTTTCCTCTCTGTTCTCATTTTTCTTAATTTTTTTATCAGATTTTTTTTTTAAAAAATTGTACCTTTATCCTCTTGCATCTCTTGAAATTCTTCTTCCATTTGTGGCACATGAAAGAACTTTTAGAGGTGGATGTGCTGCAAAACCTCAGGCAGGTTTGGTATAGTGGGAAAACCACTGTCCCATGTGATTCCTGCAGTTTTGTCTTTAAATATTTGGAGTCACAGGAAAGGGAGATTTCAGCTGAACACACATTCAAGCAGTGTAGGTGTAAGAGGTCTTGAAAGTGCTCATTTCTTAGAACTTTTACTCATCAAGATTTCAAGAGATGAAAGAGTTGATTTTGTACTAAAGTCTGTTACTATTTTTGGGGAATAAATCTGGGAAAAGTGGGATGAGGAGGAAAACATCTGTTTTCTGCAGATTTTTGGAGAAAAATGGAGATTTTCCTCCAGTACCAGTGTATAGAGAAGTTATGGGAGTGTTCAAAAACCCAACAGGGTGTTGTAGTTAATGATTTTCTAAGTCTTTGATTGACTTCTGCCCACACCCAGTGATGAAATATCACAACTTCTACAAACTGTGACAGCTAAGAGAGTTAATGGTTTAAGGATTTATTGCTTAGAAATAGGAGCTGGTAAAACTGGGTGTCTTTCTAGACCTGTGTTGTTTTTTATGGGTAAAATGATCCAAACTGAGATGAGTCACTGCTTTTTTCCTCTGTTCCTTTCCTGCTGACTCCCAGAATGGAAGACACAACTGTGTGATAGAAACTAAGATGGGAGGAAGAAAGGAATGAACTGCCTCAAAACTAATGTGAATTAAATTTACTCTTGTAACTATAAAAGTAGATTTTTGGTGACTGGCTGTGTACTGTGAAAGATGTTTTTGAGATAGAGCATATTTTTGTCAGCAAAATGCTTGAAAATATGTCTGAGGTTCTCATCCTTGTGGCAGGTGAACAGGGGAATGTGAGATGTTTACACCAAATATTGAGTAAGAACATTCAGATTGCAAAATACACCTCAGGAGCACAACATGAGTGTTTAAGGAAGTTCTCTGTACCCCTGTGAGCCCCACTTCAGGTTTGAGGCAGCCCTCAACCAAAGACCTCACCTGGGACAGGACCTGGGCTGTGTCTTGGCCAACACAAACACAAATTTATTTTTCCAGGCCATAGGTAACAAAAAACTCCCTGGCTAAGCAGAGGGGTGTTTTTGGCAGTGGAATCTGAATCCTGTTGGCTTCTTAATTCTGTCCCAGAACTTCTTAAGGTGTCAGTGCAAGTGCTGATGTTGCCAGGGGGATTTTTTGAATGAGAATTAATTGTAGAATGTTGCAATTGGCTTAGGCTGACCTGGAGAAGGCTCCACCTGTGTGAAGGAAGTGCTGAGCTGGAGCAGTTGGTGCAGAAAGGCCACTGCACTTGGCTGTCACGTCCCAGTCTGTTGCACAATCACTTCCCCTCACAGATAAGGCTTTGCCTCCGTAAATGAGCAGGGTGGCAATGGTGCTGTCCATTATTTTCTCCAAATGTAAATCCTGAACTCAGGAGGCTGATTCAGCTCTGTGATAGTCAGATCAGAGAACTAATCACTAAAAGTTAATTTCTGTTCCCAATCAATTATTTTTCTTTTGAATCAGTTCCTTCAGCTCTTTACCATGAAGCTGCACAATAAAGAAGAGTAAAGAAGCCAGTGCTGGTCTTACTAACAGTGTCCAAGCTAAAGATTTTAGGAAAAAAGAATGACAGTTCTCAAAAACTTGGGGCAGATGGTTAAACCCTGTCTTCAGAGAGCTGAAATAACATCTTCCAAGTATGAAAGATGTAACTTTTGATTTAACTTTTGTGGATGGCTTGGCCCATTAAACAAATACTCTGGGTAACTCCTCAGCAAATGATGAGTAGTACTTGTATCTGCAGGGTAAGATGTGTCTCCCTCCTCATTTCTGTGGGCTGGTGGCAGGATATTCTATGAGAATTAAGCTAATACTTGGCCAGAGATGAGTCTTGCTGAAATAAAGCTGGATTTGAGGTCAAGCAGAGGTAATTTATTCATTTGGAATTGATTCTGGCTTATAGCAGACTGGCTTTGAATAAATGAACTTACTTCAGCAATTATCCTGAGGTTACTGGTATGAAGTCTATGAAATGTGTTTTTAAATGCTCTCATGCCATTTAAGAAGCTTTCTCTCCTCTAATTGAAATGATTTCAGGGGGCTGTGCCCAAAGGAAATGCCACTAAAGAATACATGGATAATTTGCAACTGAAACCAGGAGAAGTGATCTACAAATGTCCCAAGTGCTGTAGTATCAAACCTGAGCGTGCACACCACTGCAGGTATGCCAGAGTTCTTTTAAGAGTTCTGCATTTGGAGGCATGGAATAACATTCCTGATATTTTTCTTTTTTTTTTTTTGCCCCCACAAATTTCTTTTGGTATTCGCTAAACTTTTAAATTCCTACGTTGCAGAGTATTTTGTAAGTGTAAAGTACTATGCCCAAAAATGACTGTGGATGAGGGGAGAGGAGTAAGAAACTCAAAGATTTTATAAAAATAACTGTGCTCTGGTGTCTTAAATAATTTTGATCAGTGAATATCTTTTCTTGTGCATAATTCCAGTTATTGTGCTGTTCTGTGGGTAATGCAGGGCAAAGATAAGAATCTCAGAGAAATTTCTGAGAGGAACTGATTTAAGAAATGACTCCTGCAGTCTTAAATTAACAAAATTTAGAGTAGTTTTAAATGATTACTTTGTGTCATCTCTTCTTTGCAGTGCATTTGAAGTTACATGTGAACTGGCAGGTTATTTTTCCCAAAGTTGCTTGAATAATTGGTTAAATGCACTTCTACTTATGGAAAATCCATTTGAATAAGGACAGAATTGATGATCATTTGAACTAAACATGCCGTGGAAGGGATAGTAAACATATATTTTTTAATTTTCAGTCTTTGGAGTTTTCAGGCACTGTGGAAATGCTTTTGTAGTGTTTGTTGTGTGCCAGTTGGAAATAGCAGTGCCTGCATAATCAGGGCTTACATAAAGATGCAAATCCTTCTGGTGGCTCTCTAGGAGTGGGGAGTGATGTGTGTTGAATTTGTGAGAAGTATTAAATTGAAGTCTCTGAGTTAGAGCCTGTCAAAAGAACAGAGCAGAGTCTTGTCAGGACTCTGAGATGGTTCTGGAGCTTTGTGGGTTCTAAATTAAAAGCCTTGTGTGTGGCAGTGCTCAGTGCAAATGCTACAGCTGAGAAGCTGCTCCCATTATAAATACTCAGCCTTGGCACAGAGCTCTTGTTCCTCTCTCAGCTGTGAGTGGGTTTTTGAGCCTGGAGTGTGAAGGGAGAAGTTCCATGGATAAACAGGCGAGTGTGGAATTATCTGTGGTTCCTTTGGGGTTTAGGCTGGCTTTGCTCAGGTGCAGGTCCCAGGGCTGCCTTGCTGTGCAGGGATGCTGCTGCTGCTGCTTCATCAGCTCTGGAGGGTTCACTGGAGGATGGCTGGGGGTGGAGGCAGCACAGCTGCTCCTGGGGCAGGAGGGGAGGTGGAAATCCCTGGGGATCCAGGAGAGCTGTGCAGTGTTCACGTGCCTGGCTCTGTGTCCGTGGGCTGCACCGAGGGACACCTGGCAGCCCCACGGATCTCACTGCTTTTCTCTTCCCATATTCAAGTTGATTCCTGCAGAGACCTTGCAGGTATCTATGGAAAGCATTTGCCACATCTTTGGTCCTGATAGGATTTGTTAATTTGGAAGGAGCCCTAAATGAAGGCATCATCTGTTGAACTCCATATGACAGGAAAAGAGTTGGAGTATCAGAGACCCTGGAGCTCAAATACCTTCTTTATAGCAAGAATTTGAGCAGCATTTATTGCTAAAGCAGAGCAAAAATGGGTAACATCTGTGAAAAAGGAAACAGCTGATATTTTCAAAGGGTTTGTTTTCCCCAAGCACCTGTTTAGGGATCCAGCTTTGTGTGTCTTAGGAATTGTTTTAATCCTTCGTCAAATATTCTGTCATGTTGGTAAAGGAGGCATTTTGGGGCTTGCTCAGTGCATCCCTGGCTCCACAGAACCTCTGAAAGAGAAAGCCACAGCCTGAAAGTGTTGTGGTATTCTTTTGTGAGGCTGCTGTCATGTTTTTCTCAGCAGTTGGATTTTTTGGTTTAATTATCTTTGTTTCTGTTAATCTGATTCTTTGCCTTCAATTTATCCCTGCAGGAGTTTACCCAATAGAAAAGGGGTTTGTTTGTTTGATTGTGCTGCCAATTTTTTTATTGGTTTGCAAACCCATTCCAAGGACATTAAAAGGATGTTCTAGTCCCAAGTATTCAAAGTGGCAATTTGCTGATAGAAGAGACTTGAAAATGGAAATTGAAGTTGGTTGCTGTTGGGAAATACTTACACTGAGAGCCACAGTTCATGTTTTGAGTAGTAAATTATTAACAGAAGAGACTCTTAGGACGTAGTTACAAAAATTGTTGTGCAACACTGCAACAGAAGTTCTTTTAAGGAAGAAAAATAGTTTCATAACACACATTAGTGACGGGGAAAAGAGCAAGAACCTCTTATTTGCAGCTAAGCATCTCTGAAATACATTAAAGTGATGTTTTAGTGAGCAGTTAACATTTGCAGCATGGGGAAGAGCCCTATCCTGAGTGAATAGGATTTCATTTTCACTGAAGGAGCACAGCTGTCATCATTACTGCCTGTTCTGAGTGCCTGTGTTTGTGTGTGGGGAACTGTTACTCTGAATTAAGTCACTGAGATGTTTCCACCAGGCTCCCAGGGAATATCTGTTACCCACAGCCATTTTTCTTGAGTCTTTAACTGTGTCTTTCTGAATGTTATCTTTGGCATTCAGAGCTGTAATTGCACCTGCCTGAGTTCATGGAGCAGCAATTCCAGGCTGGAGGAGAGACTTTTCTCCATCCACTGGTGCTTGCTTTGTTTGCTTCTCTCTTGTGAACAACCCAGGGTGCAGCTGAGTGAGGGCTTTCCCCAAACTCCTGCTGCACAAAAAGGAATAAAATACAATGGATGGGGTAGGAAGAAGGCAGAACCACTGCTTGAAGCATTGCTGTGAGATTGTTGGTGGGAGATCAGAAATGAAGGCAGGGTTCCAGATATCTGAGCTCTTGTGAGAGCTCTGTGTGGGCTTGTGAGAAATTCTGAATGAGCAGAAGCGAGTCCTGCCCACCTCACATCCTCCAGCATTCAGCTCAGTTGAACCTGGGAAGGATTTTACTCAGCACTTCACATTAATACTGTTTTTAGAGTGCTGGCATGGGTTCTGTGGCACATCAGGAGCCTTGTCTGCTTGTGATGCTCAGGGAGATGAGCAGCTGAACTTGCAGGCAGCAAGGAAAATCTTTTGAGGAGCCCCCTGAATGTCTCCTCTCGAGTGATACCCAGTTTTCCTGCCCCAGAGAGTGGTTGTGATGTTTATCTGGTACTGAGATTTTCACTTGTATTTAAAAAGTCATTTATAGCAGAGGATGAATCCTCTTTAATGTCCATCAAACAGGAGGCAGGGGAGTGTAGGGGCTGGCTTTTGATAGCTCATAGCAAAGGCAGCTGCTTTTGGGATTCTTCCCCATAACCTGCACAGTGGTGTGTTCTGCCTCGTGCTGAACTGCCTTAAAATCATACAAATATGATGGCTTAAAAATTATTTTCTGCCTGAGAGCATTGATTTCCCCCACACCTCCCTCTTTAGTCTCTCCAGTGACAGTCACCCAGCTTTGCTTTGTGGTTTGTCACCACAGCACTTGTGGGCACCACATTTAAATCAGCCTGGGCTAAAAACAAAGGGGGTTGAATAACAGGGCCTGCATTTTTTAGGCTTATTTGGCTTGGTGGCTGCTGAAGTGAAAATGTTTAATATTCTGGGTATTCTGCAGGAAGATCTGGAGCACTGGGTGTGTGGCTGTCTTAAGTGCAAAGCTGGGAGAATGGAATATCAGCATTGCTTAAGCAATTGATTTATGAAGAACTACAACAGATGTTGCAACTGTTTTGGTTTTGGTGTGTAATTCTTCATATTTGGCTGCAGAACTGAGCCCTCTGCTATGGCAGATGTAAAATGGAGTTATTGGAGTTGTTTGACTTCTGTGGACATAGCCTTAACTCAAAACTGGGCAGGAGCCAGTGAAGCAGCAAAGCACAGGGGTGTTCAAGAAGTCAGGAACAAGTAGCCACTCAATAAGTGCTGCTCATAGTTTCAATATTTGTGTTTTCTGTTGAGGAAGTGAGGTTTGATCCTGTAAGCTGTGCTTTAGTTGAGATTTTGATTGTGTAAGTTTTGAATTTTATGGCCTGTTGAGAACTCAAGAGTGACAGTTCCTCTCTTGAAGATGTGAATTTCTCGAGTTTCTTCTTATCCACAAGCAAACTTTACAATTTGAAAGCCTGTAAACATGAAATATTTACTTTATCTAAAAACCTTCTCCAGAAGGAACAGGGTTTTATTAATACTGAATATAGAGAGAGCTGAAGCTTTGCCTGTTGTGAAGGTGTCTGAAGTTCTGGATTTGCTTGATTGTGTTTTATTGTGAGCAGTATTTTATATACACAGTCCATTCAAAAGCTCAGTAGTGAGAGGGAACAAACAGTTTCCTTAAAGAAATGCAGATTAAATCCCCATCTGCATTTTGTCAAGAAATATTTCAGCACATCATCCTATGACCACTGGCTGCCCTTGTTTCTACTTGTAAAATACAATTTCTCAACAGAAGCCTCTTGTCCTTTCTTCCAGCATCTGCAAGCGATGCATCCGAAAGATGGATCACCACTGCCCCTGGGTGAATAATTGTGTGGGGGAGAAAAATCAGAGATTTTTTGTTCTGTTTACGGTAAGTGAGCAGCAACAGCAGCTTGATTTGAGTCTGAATCTGTCTTGATTATAACAATTTGTGTTGTGCTTGGTGAGTAATGGCTTTAGGACACGATTGTGTTGTTTGGTTGGGTGGGGTTTTTGCTTCTATGCGAGGTATTTCTACCCATATTCATTTTAATTTTGTGCTGTTGTTTCAAAGTTGGTTTTGCTGTGTTTTATGTGGTGACAGTGAGTGAATTGTTGCTGTCTCTTGTTTGCAGATGTACATAGCCCTAATTTCAGCTCATGCTCTTGTACTCTGTGGATTTCAGTTCTTCTCCTGTGTCCGAGGGCAGTGGACTGGTGAGCAAATAAATACTTAATTTTCATTATCTTCATCTAGCAGATATTAGAGAAAAGTCATAGCATTCCTATTTTAGTCCCATCTTTAAGTGATACCCTTAAAACATTTCAGATCTGTTTATCCATCACTCTCCTTTTTCTTCCTGGGTATTTTGCCCCCTTTCCTTCAGTCATTCTCTGTAAGAGCTGTGGCAGTCAGGGACATTCTCACTCCCTTTACACACAGTAGTAATTTACTACCTCTGTAATAGGAAGGAAAGTGAGCTGGTCCTCAACCACCTCAGCACTGCATCCCCTAAATTTGGGCTTTGTGTGCCCCACCTCAGTTCTGGGAATGAAACCTGAAATTTAAACAGATCTCTCCCTCATTCCATTACTGGAGTCAGCTGTTGGGGCTCATGCAGAAAGGAAATTCCCTGAACTATCCCAGTTTTGTCATTTAGGCCTCTGGCTTGTATTTCTTCATGTTACAGTGTGCCAGAGCTCATTCTGGTCTTGTGCTTTTGGCAGATTGTTGTGTTCTTTTAATATATGAACCAACAAGGAAATCCGTGTGATTTTTGGGTTTTTTTCTGAGTGTTTCATTAAATGGATAGAATCTTAGAATTTTTTTTTTATTTGAAACATTCATCCTGTACACTCATCCTGTTTAAGTATAATTGAGTTAATCAGGTGATCAGAGGCTCTGCAGAGATGTAAGTGTGAGGCAGAACCTGATTACTTTGTGTGGAGAATTAGGAAAAAAAAGAGTAATAAAGCAACCACAGCCAAGTGGAACATCTGTATTAGTGAGTCAGGGATGGTTTTTAAAGCATCTGTCATGCAGGAAGCTCCAAGCTGCTCTCTCATGTGCAGTTCTGAGTTCTTCACTCCCCTCATGTGCAGACATTTATTTATAGCCTCGAAATCCCAGGGCAGGATTGCAGAAATAGTTATCATGTGCTTTATGGGAAGCCAGAAGTGTTACTTCCATAAAATTCTTGATTTTCTTGATCAGCAAATAAAGCTGCTGCAAATCAGAAGTTTGTTTTAAATGTGAAATACTATTTCAAGTGCCAGACATGTAGGACATGCTCTATAATTTGCTGTTGGGTTTTTTTGCTAACTACATATCTCCTTTCCACAGAGTGCAGCGACTTCTCCCCACCTGTAACTGTGATCCTGATGATCTTCTTGTGCCTTGAGGGTTTTCTGTTTCTCACTTTCACTGCAGTCATGTTTGGCACCCAAATCCACTCAATATGCAATGATGAAACGGTAAAAGCCTTGACTTTTTTTGTATTCTGTAAAATTTATTCTGGGAAGACGTGATTAGATGTGGTTTTATTTGCATGAGGAGATGCTCTTATTTTGGAGAAAGCTGCAAGACTTCAGTAGTTTATCATTTTTATTTTTGACAGTTGGGAAGATTGGAATTTACTGGGGGTTGCTTTCTAACAGAAGCTCTTGCACTATGTGCTTTTCTGACATTTTGTAATTTGGTTTTAAATGACAAAGAATGCAAAACTTCTGACTTGAGGTTTGACTTTCCCTTCTGAGCTGGCACAAATTCCTGCTGGGTGCCAGGGGGAGTGTCAGCTTTTCTCAGGTTTACACTGAAAATCACTGTCTCTCACCTCACTTTGATGCATTCTATCAGAGGATAAAACAGAGTTTGGGCCATTGGCTCTCTTGTCCTTACATCTGCAGTGTCACATCTTGAGAGAATTGCCTGGGAACACAAGGAAATTGAATCCTGTGATTGTTCAATATTTTCTCGTGTTTAAAAGTGTATTTCTGTACTGAGAAGTAAGTGCAAAACAACTGGTAAATATTGAGCCTTCATTAGTGGGAAGCACAAGAAATGACCATCAAAATAATGCACTTGGGAGAGTAATCCTGCCTCCAGTAATTGTGGAGCAGGAGCCTTATTGTCTGCTTTCATTAACTGAGTAAACAGCTTGTAGTGTAGGATATTGCATGTGGATCCATCAGCTTTTCTGGCATTTTTATCCTTTACTTGAGAGGGAGATAGAGGTAGATCAACCTTCTTGTACATATTCACTGTTCTAAATCTGCCCTGTACCCACAGGGCTAAAACAATTTCTAATTTCTTCCTTAGTACTTAATAAATAACAATAAGAAACTCAATCAGCTGAGGAACAACACGATAAAACAACACAATAAAACCTGCAAACCCGGTTTTTACAGCCACCATTCGATTAAAATAAACCTTGGACTTAGCAGTGCATCCCTGCCTGTGTTTATTTCCAGGAGATTGAGAGACTGAAGAGTGAAAAGCCAACGTGGGAGCGCAGGCTCCGCTGGGAAGGGATGAAATCTGTTTTTGGGGGCCAGCCCTCCCTCCTGTGGATCAACCCTTTCGCGGGATTTCGCATCAGGCGCCTTCTACTGCGAGGAAAGAAAGGAGGACCTGAGTTTTCTGTTTGAGGCTAAATATGCTGGAACTTGCAAGAATCCTATATAGTATTTATTTTGGGGCCAGAGAAGGCTGTCTGCATATAATCTGTGACCAGGTGAAACTGATATCAAGACATTTGCTTGTAGCAAGCAGAGTTTTCTACGTTTATTGTCACAGACATCTCATTAATTCCGAGATAGGAACTGGATCTGCCACGATCTTCACAGCAGGATGCCAGAGGAAAAGCACGTGGTCACACTAAAGAAGCCAAATGTTGTCATGCTACTGTAATTTATTTTCTGAGATGACTTCCCCATTTTTTTTGTTGGACCCTTTTTATTTGATAAATGTCTGGGGAATTACCTGTGTGTTTTTATAACGAGTCTACGTCCTTGGGTGCAGTTGTCAATCATTGGGAGAAGCATTCTGGTGGAAGTTGATCTCCAGTGAGACGCAGCCTTCTCAGTCCAGATTTCAGGGAATTGTGCTTTGTTCAGTTCTCCTTTCTCTTTCAGCTTGTCCTGACCAGCAGAGCTGTCCCTCTGTGTCCCACCCACTCATTCCTCATGTGCAGGTGATGCCAAGGGCTGGTTCCCAGCACTGAGGCACTGTCACACCCTGCCCAGCCTCTTCCCAGGCTCCCTAAAGCATGGCCTGTGTTTGGCAGTGTCCATCCCAATCTGGCATTTAGGGAAAGGCTGAATTTTTCCCTTGTAGCCTGGCTGGGGGCTAAATCCTGCCCTGGGATGTGTATTTCCAGTTCCTCATGCACTGACTGCAGAGGAGCTCAAGGTTGGCTGTGCAGGGATGAGTGGGAGCAGTGTCCTGCTCTGTGAGGTGACAGACTGGGGTTAAATCACTGCAAACACTTTGTCCTTGTAGGGTCTCGTTCTGCCCCTTTTTTACTGTACAGACTTTTCATAGAGTGAAAGCTGTCAATGATCCCTTGAACAAAGACAGCAGAGAAAGAGGCAACTTCCCTCCTTTCTCTAGTGCAGCACATCTTAAATGTAGAAACATCTGCAATAGAGTTATTTTGAATTTAACCATTTCCAACCAAAACTACTTGGAAGAAATGAGAGCAATATAGATCTAGAACTGCTTTATGTGGGCCTGACAAACAACAGTAGTGCTAAAAAAATACTCATAAATCTGCAAGTAATGAAATACAAGCTGCAAGTAATAAAAATCCAGCTAAAAGTTGATTCTTCAAAAATGACATTTAGATTATTTTTTTGTATTACTGTTCACTATAAATTACTGACCATATAAAGGATAAAGCAGGAGCCTTGATGCATAGCTTGAAATCGTGCCTAGAAAGTAAATAGCTCCCTGTTTTGGGACTTGCCTTAAAATTGTTCTTGCTTTTTGCTCAGCCAGTGGCTCTGGTGACCTGTCCCACCTGCAGCAGCTCAGAGCTCTGTGCCCTGCAGGAGCTGTTTCCTTTCTCAGTGCCCTGCTGCTGCATCTCTTGGTGGCACCCTGCTCCCAGCACCATCCCTGCTGTTCCCTGGGGTGCCTGAAGGTACCCAGGGATCCATTGCTTCTCCGTGGCCCTGTGAACAAAACTGTGCAATACTTCGGGATGTTTTCACTTTGCCTGGGTGGTGCTGTGGAATGCTGGAGACTTCCTAGGTGGAAATCCACTGGAATTGCAGTCCAATGAGCAAAAGTGAGGGGGAAGCTGGAAGTTCCATAGAATTCTGTGCAGATTCAGTTGCACACCTTAAAGATTGAGGGGAGGGGAGAAAAGTGTCTGGCTTTGTCCTGAGGCTCTTACTGTGTACATTGTTCAATAAGAAAATCAGAAAATATCACTCCAGGTGGTTGAACCCTGTGACTTGGCAAATGTGTGCGTGTGAAATCCAGTTTACTTGGCTTTTCAAATCCTTACGTTGTAATTTTTTTTTTTTAATGTAAAAAAGAATAAACTAATGAATTGAAGTCTTAGTTGTTTAACTTCTCTACATGTCAGGGTTTTTTCACCTATATTTAGATTGAAGCAGCTCCAGGGAAATAGTCTTGAATCCTTTGGTTTGTAATTAATTTGTATTTCTATTACCAGGTGATATTGCTCCAAAGCTTCTCTGCTTATTAAGAATTTTAAGCTACACTCTTTTAGCCCTTCTTGGGCATTCCCTTCATCCTCTGGTGTAATTTCCTATTTTATTATAGAACAATGGAATTATTTACATGGGAAGGGACCTTACAGCTCACCTGGTTCCCACCCTGTTTGTCTGAGGTGAGTGGGAAAACACTTCCAATCTGGAAACTTCCCTCCAGCCTTTGCACTTCCAAGGAATTTGGGATAAATGCAGGTTGGAGTTTCCGGTTTTCCTTTGCAAATGTTGGATTTTTGCTGTTTCTGCAGCTTCAGGAGCAAGGACAGCTCTGAGCCTGGAGAGCAGCAGGTTGGGAGTGTCCACCCAAACAAGGGGGAGGAGGAGCAAATGGCAGGAAAGGATGGAGAGACTCCCAGCTGTTCATTTCCCCTTTGCAATAATTCTAAAAAACACTTTGAGATATTTTCTGGGTCTGTATCACACTGTAGTCTGATGTTTCTATGGAGAAAGGAGCTCCAAATGCATGAACACAGACTTTGTGCCAGTGCTGCTGATATTTTGGAGCAGGTTAATGATTTGATTGTGTTTGTGTGTATTTTAGGGAAGAGTTTGTTTATTCTCCAAAGGGAACAGACGTCCCTGCAGATGGAGCCTGCCAATTTATCTTCCTTTTTATATTCTTGTTAAATTTCTAGTAGTAATGTCAGTATTGTTCCAGGAATCTTTTCTGAAGTCTTAGACTTAGCAAGAATTCATTTATGGATTTCTTTATGCCTGTCCTGTGCAGAAATGTTAAATTTCTACATTTGTTCTTCTCTCTGCTGGCTCCAGGTCCAATGGTGTTGGAGAAGGAAAGTGGCTTAAGGGGTTTTGAAATACTGGGCTGTAAAATTATTCTGGAATCTGTTAATAACACCAAAATGAAATGCACCAGCATAGGTTCTGTATAATTTTTTATTTTTATTTTTCTGATTAGGGTTACAGGTCAATTCATATTTTAATGTGCTTCTTCGTTGATGAGATTGTTAATTTTTTTATTCTGCTTCTTTCACTTAGTCATGTTTTTTTTTTTTTTGTTTTCTGAATATCTTTTCATTTTCCTGCTTGTATTCCAGTAGCACATCTGCTTCTGTCCTGCACTTCACTCTTGTCATCCGCAACCAGAGCCCTGGAAATTATCCAGGAGGCATCAAAGCAAGCACAGGCTGCTTTTAATAACAGAAGTGAAACTTTGCACCTCCAAAATATTTCTGCAATTTCTCCTTCTATTATAGTGCAGCATAAAGTTAATATTGGACCCAGATTTGGTGTTAAAGATGCCAAATATTAGAATTGGCAAGGAAAGGGATAACTCAGAAATGTTTAAAGCTTTCTTGCCTGAGGTGCCCCATTCTGATAAGGGAAATATTAAATGATGGCTTTGAACCTCTTTTGTTAACAAACTCATGATTCCAAGAAAATAGTCACTTCCAAAGTGTGTTTGCATAAGAATATTGGTTTAATTTAGAGTGGGGTTTGAAATAGAGAAGCCAGAAAGATTCACAGCAAAACTCTGTTTTGGGCCTTTTTACAGTAAATTATTCTTGCTGCAAACCTTCACCAGACCAGTGGAGCACTGGGGGCTGAGTCTGATATCCACTGGAGCATGGACAACTTTATTTTCTTCTCAGCTGGTGAATTCCATCGGTATCCAGTGAAAGCCAGGCTTTGCAGCCAGAGGTGATTCTTTTTAAATGAAAAATAGATATCTGTATTGGAGAAATCAGTGGAGAACCTTGGAAACTTGGTTTTGAATTCAAGAAAAAAGGCAAAGTGTCCGGATGAAATACGAGAATATGGAATTTATTTCCCCCATAGATTTATTTTCTTACAATTAATGAGTATTAATGTACATTTAATGTCTGGAAGAGGAATGGAATGGAGCTGCTGGAGGCACTGGAAGCAATGCTGGCTCAGAACAGTTGCATCTGTCATGCAGCAGGAATGCCTGCAGTGGAACCTGCTTTCCAGATAGAGCTGTTTCAAATCATGGTTATCAGCATAAAATGTCAGATCAAATTCATCAGAGGCAGGAGAAAAATAAAACATTCTGATCCAGGTGAAATTCGAGCTGCTCTCTGATGGTTTCCAGCTCTCTCTGGTGCTGCAGAAGGGCAAGGCTGAATTTCCCCTGCTGCTGGAGGCTGGGGTGCTCTGCCCAAGTTCCCTTTCGGTCTCTGGGATTGTTTCCTCCAGCTGAGCATCTCCAGGTGCTCCCCAAAGCCCCCCTGGGCTCCACCAGCTCGGGTTTGCCATCAGCACGGAGGGGTGGGTGGGGGATTTTTGCAGAGGGTCAGGAATTCTCCATCAGGCCACTCCTGAACCCTCAGGGTCTGTTTGATAGAGGTTGGTGCACAAATGAGCTCAAGGGTTGTGGAAATCTGATAATTTGCTTTTTAATAAGGTCCCGGTCATTCAAATCAACTCCACAGCACAACACCAGCACTTTGGGAGCTCTTGAGGACGTGTAGTCACCACTGGGCTTATTTAATTTGTTGTTTAACTGCTGATTAAATTTTGCATTAAGGCAGAAGCACCTTGCTTTAAAAACACTTTTTGTAAAAAGTGCCTCACAGACCTGCCTGTTCCTTTTTTCCTTGGCTGATATACAGCCACATTGCAGACATTACAAATACAAAACTACAGAAAAATCATGTCTGTGTACTGGAAAAAGGTATTTTGGCACACTTGCTTCTTCCAAAGCAGGGGTTGGGGGAAGTCAGCCTTGATTTGGGTGTTTGCTAGAGCCACGCTGAGAGGCATAGGTCTTTGCTGCTGTCTGATGTTAGATGTGCTCACAAGGTAGAGTCCATCCACTGGCTCACAAATGGACTCTGGATATACTGGAAATTATGGAAAATAGCAAAACGTTGGTATTTCTGTCCATAAAAAAGAACCGGACAGCATGAAATGTTAGCTGTCCTGGTGGGACAAGGCCCCTCTGGGTGGAATAATCCTTCTCAGGATTATGATGCTATTCTTCCTAAAGCTTAACAGGAGAAATGGGAGTGTAATTAATTAAATTTGTGCTGGGAATGGACCTTCTCATCCCAATTGAGGCCGTGCTGTGTGCGTGGAGGGTTGGCAGGAGCTGTGCAAGGCCCTGGGGACGATGGAGAGAGCAGCTCTGGAAGGGTCACAGCCACGCTGCCCTGTGGGCTGGCAGTCCTGGCCCTGCTGGGGAGGGCACAAACCCCGATCCTTGTGCTGTGGGGGTGCTGGAGGTGGGAATTCCGTGGAATTCCTCCCCTGCAGGCTGTTCCTGGCGCAGGGTGGGAGCAGCGGCTGCGGCTGCAGGCAGGGAGGGCCGTGCTTGGCCTCTGCAGAGAGCAGGGGCCCCTTTCACCCTCAGCACGGCTCCCTCAGAGCCCCCAGCTCCTCCTCCTCCTCCTCCTATAGCATCTCCCGCTTGGGCATCACTGTCTGAGGCAGCAGCTGCACCACGCTGCTGGGCCCTGCACTAGGGCCGAGTTTATAGTCCTCGCTGCCTGTGCTGGCAGAAGGAGATGGAAGGGATGTCTCAGGAGATGCTGTGGCAGAGAAAAAAGAAACAGAATTAACGTGGACTTGGATGGTGTTCAAATCGGCAAACCGTCCTACAAACGCAGGGGCAGGGGCTTGGGGGATCCTGGCACCTGCTGCTTTCCTGGTGTGTGAGGCACAGGCTGGGCTGGCAGACATGGACCAGCTCTCCTCTGTATTTTGCACTTGGGGAATGCCCCCAACTGCTTTTCAAAGCCTTCATCTCCTTGTCAGAGAGGAGCTCAACCTGCAGCCCCACTGTACCTCATTTACTGAGCACAGCATTCCTCTAATCTCCTTTGCTGGAAAGGGGCTCAAAAGCTAAATAAAAACCACTGAAATACATGATGCCAACGTTTATATGGCAGAGAAACAGCAAAATCCACCATGGGAGGTAAATTATTGTAACTGGCAGAGGGAGGGAGGCTGTGAGCACAGGACATTGTGATTACATGGCAGTGGCTGTTAAATTACACCTCCTGTTCTATTTTCTTTTTTAACAGCACGGTCCTGCAGGGGATAAATGCCTTCAGCCACCCCAGCAGTGCCCAGGGTGATTGAAGATGATCTTGTATTCAGGTCCTGTTGTTTGGCAACAGCCACAGGGAACTCCTACCACAAATAACCATCTGTTCTCTATTGTGGCATCTCCCAGTGCTGCCAAATCCACAGAAACACCCAATCTTGATTTCTCGGTCTTTTTTTCAATCTTGTGTTGTTTTAGTAACATCTCAAACCTCCCCTGGTCATGCTACCATCAAAAATCCTAACTTCTCTTTGGAATCATGGAAAAGAGTCAGCCAGGGGAGCTGTGAGCTCTGATTCCAGTGTAACACTTAAACTCACATAAATAAACCTAAAGAACTTAACTAAACTTAATTTTACTTCAATAAACTTAAAGAACTTTTTTTTTTCCAAATAGATGAATAAACTTTTTAAATAATTTTTTTTAAGTAAGTGAACTTTTAAAATAAATAAATAAATTTGGTTTTTTTCTGAACTGTGTCTGCTGCCCAGCTCCTTGGCTATGGTGATGCTAATGATGTAAAAATAATGGGCTGTAAATAATGTAAAAAGGGGGACTTACGGTCTGGAGCAGTGTGGATCACAGAGGTCATGTTGCTTTGCAGGACGTGTCCTGGCAGAGGTTCCAGGTTGAGGTTGGGAGGTGCTGACTGGTACTGGAGATCAGCAGTGGTTCCTGCAAGTGGAATTGAGAGGAGACATCATTCCTTGCATAGTTCCTGACAAGCCAGATGCTCTGGGCTAAATCTTTTTCATCCTGAGGATGTGGAAGACCTCTGTGGGTGAAGGTTAATGGCTCATCTTTGCTTCCTTCCTCTTTGCTCTCAGCCTCTTGCTGTGCAGGGACAGTCCCCTGGGATGTCTGGGCTTTCAGCTGCTCTCCAGCTGCACTGTTCTGCCTGGGGCTGTGTTCCAAGTGCTGCCCTGATCCAGGCTTCCCATAAAGTTATAACTTCTGCATGTTTCTAACAAAAGATGTGTTGTCTTCCCTAAAGTGCCTCAGTTAGGTCAGAGTCTGAGTCAAGTGCCATACCAGAGTGGATCCTTTGCTGTGAATCTCAGCAGTTCCAGAGCTAGGCTGGAAAGAAAGGCTCTGGGGTTGGACTGGAGTGAGAAGGACCCTGCAGGCTACAATTCATCAAATGGCTTTGGTTGGAAGGGATCTTGGAGCCCATCCCATTTGGACCCCATGCCATGGGCGGGGATGCCACCCGCTGTCCCAGGCTGCTGCAAAGCTCATCCAGCCTGGCCTTGGACACTGCCAGGGATCCAGGGGCAGCCACAGCTGCTCTGAGCACCCTGTGGCAGAGCCTCTCCACCCTCAAAGGGAGGAATTTTTCCCCAATATCCCACCTAAACCTTTTCTCTTTTACCTTAAAAACCCTTTCCCTGCATCCTCCCTCCCACACCCCCCCCCAGCAGACACAAACCCGGACACAAACCCCTAGAACATCTTTGAGACAACCCAGCCGTGCTGCCCCTCCTCGGGAGGGGCTCGTACCTCCCAGCAGCATCTCCTGCAGCAAGCTGTCGATCCTGGCCATGCCGAAGAGCTTCACAAACTGCACCTGCTCGATCATCTGCCAGGTGATGCTCTGCAGGGGTGGCAGCAGCAGCAGGATGTCGCTGAAGCGGCCCCGCGAGTCGTACTGGCGGTCGTTGATGTAATCCTCCAGGTTCACCTGCACCTGGAAGCGCATGTTCTTCACCTTGCCGGGCTCGCTCAGCCCTTTGCAGTCTGGGAGAGGGGAAAATGGGGTTAATTGCTGGCCTCTGTGGGGAAATGCTGCCCTGTCAGGCAGGCTGTGTGCAGGGGATGCTTCAAGTTTTCTCTTTGCTGTGTTCCAGGCTCTGTGGTGCCCAGGGTGCAGCTCTGAGCTCACAGGCAGGGTCACTCAGCTCTGCACACAGCAGGGACACAAAACAAATCCTTCT